>RJWT010006521.1:0-28994 GCA_004365215.1 Cuniculus paca | reverse complement strand
AATATTTTCTTTTTTTTTTTTTTTTGCATCTCTTTTGACCCCTCCTGAGAAAAGTATCCTATTTTTCACCTACCTTTGTGGTGCTGTTCTAGTCTCTGGAGAACTGGCTTTCCTTCTTAAACAATGAAATCAAAACAGGTGTTTAAAATGAAAGATAATAGGTTTTAAATTACAAACTCATTGGCTTCTACTATAAAATGGTCTGTGAACAACATGACATAAATTTTGTATGATTTTATGAACCTCTTAAATACAGTCCTTGCAGGTGGTAACCATATTACACATTGTTCACTTGATAAAGAGTAAGGATAGGAAGTTGTCTGCCTAGAACCAGGCCTGAGACATAATGAGCTTTCCCTATCCAAAAGCAACCAAAAATCAAAATCTAGTTGAAGATCTTACTGATTAAATCCACCTTTTATGACCATATACTAAGAACTTGCTTAAAGAGAAAAAGATCTCCCTAATAAAAAGAATTAAATTATAATTTAGTTATACCCAAATAATATTGGTGAGAAGGGAGACCATTTAAGCCAGACACTTGAATTAATATGACATTCTCTTCTCAAAGGCTTGTGTACTTTTAAGGGGAGAACCAGCAGACTTGCTGCTTAGCAGACACTGTTAAGGCAAACAGGGCCAACATCCAGGAAACACAAAGTTGACAAGAATAACAAATGTTTTTAACCTCTTGGGAACCAAGCAGAGAAACCCATTTATAAAAGCTAATATTCTGGCTAAGAAACCACCTATGTTTGCACAGAGCTTCATAATCTTCAACCTTCTTAGGAAGAGAAAGCACAAATTAATCACTGTGTGATACAGAAATCTGAAGCAATGAGGCAAGTGCAGACAAATCTATTGCAGACTTTTTCTGAACCACTGCACTGCATAATTAGAGACTCTGATGAAATCAGGATCTGAATAATAAGCCCCAAAGAAATCTTGAAGATTCTTCATCCCCAGGTAATATGTGATAATATTTTGATAGTGCAAGTGGCTAACCAGCAAAATCTGAACAGGCAGGTTACCTTTGACATGAGCTAGGAGGGCTTCCACACTGCGAAAGTGAGTATACGGAAGGTAGTCAGTTTAAATCACAGGCCTCCTGGGCCAGCGCTTACATCAACTCAGAAGGTGTTGATCAACAGGACAGGCTCAGTGAGTTCACCTCCTTCTTAACGGGAGGACTGACATTCAAAAAAGCCCACCCATCTGGCCTCGCTCTCCTCTTTAGCATAATCAATATCCTTCCTGGAGCCTCAACAACAAAAACTGCTTAGAACACAGATGGAAAATCACTGGCATCGTGCACACACCTACACCCACTCCTACACCTCCCCATGAACCAACACCCACATGTGTTCTGTTTTCCAGAACCACTTCTGAGCTCAGGCAAGCTCCGCGGTTGGCATCAGCTGTATCCTCCTCCGGCTCCAACACAGCCACTGACACTAAGCCACAGGCACCTTCTCAAGGCTTCTTTGAAAGATTTTCTACATCTGTAGGATAACAACCGCCTTTGTTTCCAAATTTCCTTCCTGTGTCCTCACAAAGCATTTTAACAAATATTTCTTTAAAAAATTTTTTTTAAATTTGTTATGAAGGTAAAATGAGATATATACTTTCATAAATTGCAAGGTTGCTTCTGTTGATTGCATTGCATTTATAAGTAGCTCATGGATCTTCTGTTAGCATGGCTGTTACCCAGGCTGCCTGGCTGAGACTCAGCTGAGCACTGTGAGGTTCAAGTCCTCGCTCAGAGCCCCATCCACCCCCCAACTCACATACTGCCTGTGTGCCCTTCTTCAGCGCATCTTCACATACCGTAAGTCCTCCCCAAAAGCTAAGTAAGTTACTGATTCTCGGCTCTGAATGCTCTTTACCTAGCTTGTTCCAGGGCTGACTCCCTCTCATCACTCATGATGCAACCCCCAAATAGCCCAATCACAAGGAATGAATAATCAGATCAACCTACTTAAATACCTCCTTCTTAACCCCAAATTCCACATGCTCTCTCTCTCTCTCCCATTATGCAGAGTAGCTTTCCCTTCAAAACAATATCCTGCTACGATTATCTTGTCTGCTTATCTTACTCTCACAGTCCCTGCATTTTCCGAGAGAAACTTCCAGAGAGAAGGGCATTTGTTTCTTTCATTCACCATTAAATCCCTAATGCCCTATAATGAATTCACACAATACTCAGGGAATGAAGAAAAGCAGGAAAAGGTGTCCAAACTATAAGTCAGCTAATTAAGTCAATATTAAACAACTCACTTTGAGAAGTTAAAGTGTATGATATGTAGCAATTCATAAAAGGCAAGAGTTTAAGTAATACACATTCTCAGAATTTCACCACACAGATATCATGTTTATACTTATAATACAGCATATGAATTATCCATTTATCAAAACCCTATTTAGGTACAAATTGTACATATTTCTACATTTCAAGAGGATCCTCTTAGCTTACCATTTTTTTGTTTAAAATACTTCAAGTATACTATTCATCTAAAATATGAAAGTAAAATCTCAGTAATACTTATTTTTTTAAAGCCTGGCAAGAAACTAAAAGTGTATTTTACTGAATTAAAAGTCAATGACATGCAGCAGCCCATTTGTATCATAAGCCAAGACCAAAACAAAAGGATCTTTTGGTGTCTGGAAGGGAAATAAATTAGAATCTGATTAGATGACATTAGAAAATGATGAATACATGTTCGCACTAACTAAAACTTAATAACAACTTAATAATTTATGCAATCACAGACATCTTATTCTGTCACAACCAAAAGAAAGAAATCACCATGACATATGCAAAGTATTCAAAGTTTCCTGTTCTGTTTATAGGAGACCCAAAGATGGGGGGAGGGAGTCGTAGAATACAATGCCTTAACTGAAACATTTAACCCACTTTTCCCTTTTTGGTTAACTAAGTTTATAAAAAAAAAAAAAACCCACAATCAGTAACCATATTGTTTCATATAGCAAGTATCCTATAGAGAGCAAAGGCTGAAATCCCTAGTACCTTTAAGTCAACATCCTAAAATATTAAAAAGCAAAACTGCTTTGACCATCAACTCTCCAACCAGTGTGGAGCACTGAGCCTCTGAAAGCAGGCAAGAGCTCTGCTGCTCATGCTGGCACACAAAACCTGCAACAGAAATAAACAATTCCTAGTTACTTTACCCCTCAAAATTTCTGTCACCAAATCTATAATCTGCATATTATGGCACAGATATCTATTGACCTCCATCCTCAGGAAGCAGGGACATTCTTATCAAATATCAGTTTCCTAGAAAAGAGACTAGATGAGCAGAAGGCTGGGAATCCTAGCAGTTTGATATTCAGGCTTAACAAATAACAGACTCTATTTTTAATGGGCATGGTTATGAGAAGCCAACACCTATCAAAGTTAAAAACTACCAAATAAGTGATCCACAGGGGGAAAAAACAAGTATCAAAAATTCTAATGCAAAGTTCTTAAACCAGTCAGAGTCAGTACTCTTTCTGTCTCTCACTCTCCATCTTTCCCTCTCTTTCCCTGTCTCTTCCTCCTCTTCCCCAACCCCCATCAAACCAGTTCTCTTCAGAGTTTCATTCCTAATGACATTTAAGAACTACCACCCAGGATTCCCAAAAGGGCATCACCAGCACAAGCTGAGACTAGTGACCGCCTCTACCCTGCAGCCAGCCGGGCATCACAACCCTGCAGGATCCATGATGAGCACACAGGTTAATTGTGTGAGATCACAAGCCTTCACGATACGCTGTGTCAGTCACAGCCTCCAGCCTCCCCTCATCCCTTAGATTCCTGCTCTCTGGAGATCAGGATCCCAGCAAATCAGTTTTCAGTTGGCTGAGTGAGCATCCAGGAAAAGAAGTTGTTACCGCTTGAGTTTTTGTTTTCAGAGACAGAAAGCTTCTTCCAAGAAGCTACACCTTTTAGCTGAGGATTTCTTACATGCAAAATTCCTTAAACTTCATTCTCTCAACAGCCATCACAGAATTTCACTGATTGCTGCATTTAGAGGCCATGACTATTGGACAGCTGCACTGCTTACCTCTCTGCCCTACAGGCAAGAATGATCAGGCTATCACATTCACCAAGTCGCAAAGTTATTTCAAAAAAAGGAGATCCTCACCATCATCCTGGAGATATTATTCAGCAAAACGGCCCTCTCTGGAGGCAATCTGCTGGGCAGTTCCTGTCCCTCTACGGAAAGCCTGGCTACTACTCTGTTTGACGTGAGGACCGTTGGGATTTTTATTGGAAGGTGGGAAATTCTGAGTGTTCACCTATCACTCTGGGGCCTGCCCATCTGATTGGAATAATCAGGCTTCTCTTCCCTGCTCCCCAGATGGAGAATCAACCCCGGGAAATCTCCAAAAGGGCAGATTCCTGAAGCTGCCAGCAGGGACTCACCAAGAACGCCACTGCAGATATCTGCAGTCAGTTTCATCAAATATTCAACAAAGCCCAGCTTTCAAAATCAAATTAAAAAGCTTTGGTGGCAGCCTTTTTTTTTTTCTTTTTGGTTTTTTTTTTTTTTGGACAATCTTAGAATACTAAGCATTAAGAGCCTGTCTGCAGTGAAGAGGTCAGTTTTGTTTGTTAGTTGATTTATTGCTTCATTATTTTTCAGCATATTTTTGTTCAAACCCAAGCAAAAGCATTTAACTTCATCTCAGGTAATTTAATGCCACACACACTCTGGTGGCTACTGATTTTCATGTTACATCTTTCTGTATAAAGACTGAACCTGAAAGCCTAGAACCTAACAAGTACACTATGATGTTTTTATTGTCTCATCTCTGAACTGACATATGAGGCAGCAAATGCTGTAAGCTCCACAAAGCCTTCTGCACTGCAGTACAATTTGTAACTAGAATTGCAAATGCTCTATTCTGCCCAATTGCCAACATGGAATTCAGGAGCTCCAGAGAATTGTTTTGCTTTCTTAAATACTCATTAGATGACTAACTGATGTAACATGTCTAATGAATAAAATACATGTTACATTTTACCTGCTTTTCAATGGTTACCTCTGTTAGTGTTCCTACATTAGCAATATGGCTAATTTCACATACTATAATTTCACATTAAGAAAGAAAATATTCCTAATAATTTAAAAATATGGGCTCCAGCTCTGAGAGAATTCAGTTTAAATTTCACTGTAAGTAGTAGCAAATCACAAATTTCAAAAGGACCATCCACATTTTTCATGCACATAAGAACATAGAATTAATTAGTTCATCTCTGCCTCCAAACACATTCATGCAGAAAGTATCAGTTTCATTGCTGCTGATACCCGATATTATTTTCAAAAGACTGCTGACAACATCAGAGAAGTAAGTGGAAACTGGAAAGATAACCATGTGTTCTAAGTCAGATGATGCTAAATCCAATGGAAGAAGCTAAGTTCCTGGCTCCATTTGGCCTAATGGGACCAGCCCCTACACACACACAGAGACAGAGACAGAGACAGAGACAGAGACAGAGACAGAGACAGAGACAGAGACAGAGACAGAGACAGAGACAGAGGAATCCGATAGAGGACACACATGGCTTTCACTCCAAAGGTTCAATAATAAATATGACAACATTATTTAAAATATATTACACAACATTGTATAATTGAGGGTAGGCATTTCCTCTACCCCAAAGAGAAGCAGGGATCATCTATAGAATCAAAAATGTAAAAATTTGTCTCTACAATGTCCAAGTGAAATAAGCCAAAAGAAAAGTGATTTTGACCCATTTGAAGATGAAATTTTTCCATGAATCTGTTAATAAGACTTAAAACTCCCTGAAAATAAGCTTCCCTTCTAAAATGTCTTGTTTTCATTCATCCCCTGGACTTCTGCCACTTCCCCTCCTTGATCTGCCTGCACCATCTGAACACCCATCCCAGGAATAAAAATAAAGCAAATAAGTAACACGAAATCTAAAGTCAATGACATTGACATAATTCTGTAAAATGCATTCATACCCAGGGGCAATTATTTCATAATTTTAAATACCTAATATGTACACATGGTATGGGCAGGAGCTAAATACATTGTTGTTTATGGGGGTGGGTAGGGAATGGAAAGGAGACTAGGCTTTGAAAGTTATGTATGAAAAGAAGCAGAAACAAAACTGAAGACGAAGATATGCAAAATCATTTCCCAAGTGCTTTGGCAGGAACAGGATTGTCTTTATAAACATAACAAAAAGAATTGTCCATCTATCAAAAGGTAGATGGGTCCAAGATTCCAAGTTCGTTAAGTCCCCTCTGGCTGCAGACAGCTGTTTAATCAAGACATGGTCACTGGCTGCCTTAGCCTTCTGCTGGGCCCCTCACACAGCACCTACTGTCATTTAGGAGTTTCTCCTCTCCTTTGGGTGCAGCTTACCTCTGCTCCAGCACCACAACTCCCTCCAGCCCACCCTAGGATGCATTTGTGGTTGACAAAAGACCCAAGAACCTGGGCATATGGTGTGATGATCTGTTTCACACTGTGGCTCATCAAGCTGCAGCCAGGCAGCTGCAAGAGTTCAGTCAGCAGTGGTGGCCCAACTCAGCATCAGTCACTCGGAATCATTCTGCTATTACTCCTGCTCTTCATATGTGCTCCAGCTTTGAGGCAGTAGTGTCACCAACTATGGGACATCAACATTTCTGATTCAGGCTGACAATCAGGTGCCAGAGATGATCCGTCCATCTCTGTTGCTTCCTTTGTAGTTGACACGTATTGCAGGGACAGGTTTCAAAGGCTATGTGTCACCTCTGTATCCTAACCTCTCAACCACCAATCCAGCCTAAAGTCTTGATGGTAAAACTCATATACCAGAGAACTAACCAAAAGGCAGCATGTCTTCCAACTCCCTCTTTTGTCTTTAGTTTTCAAAAGGAAAGGCCAATTCTCCAACCACCACAAACATACACTATAAAAAAAAAAAGTGTTTGTAGTTAAGCAGCACTATATAAAAAGAGGGGAAGAAAATCATCTCCAAGGGTATTACACTTCTTTTATGTTATGTTTTGTTTCATTGAGACAGGGTCTCACTGTGTAGCTCAGGCTGAGCTTGCACTCACTATGTATGTAGTCCAGACTGGCCAAACTCATACCAATCCTCCCACCCCTGCCTCTTGAGTACTGGGATTACAGGCATGTGCCACCACACCTGGCAGCATATTCCTTTAGCCTAAAAAAAAAAGTGTCAGCATTGAAATAATAAAAACACAACCAAGAGACAGGAGATAAACCAATGAATGTCTCCATCAGTGATTTCCAGGCAAGCCCACAGGCCTTACGTGACAACTAACCCTGATTTGTCAACTTCATTAGATTAAGAAATGCCTGATAGATTAGTAAAGTGTGTTCCTGGGTGCTCTGGTGGGTTGTGGAGGAGTGCCCTTGAGTACTATATCTGGTCCCTAGCTAGTTCTTCTCCAGTGCTTTTCCCTGCTCTGAATCCTGGTTGCCAAGAAGCAAGCAACTTTGCTCTGCCACACCCTTCAGCCATGTTTCTGCTTTAGAATTAGCTAACCATGCACTGAATGTGCTGAGCCATGAAGCCAACTAAAACTCTCCTCCTCTAAATTGTGGGAGCTGGGCATAGTGCCCCAGCAACAGAAACGATCATTAACACAACTGGAGTGGATCACATACCCCTGTGGGTTTCTGAAACACCTTGACTTGGAATAAAATGCTACGGATGGGAATAGAGAATGGCATATTCCCTATAGGGGGGAAAAGGAGGAGCCACTGGTTACCACTCCATGTAGGAATGGAGTGATAGGTAGTTTAGAGATCATTGTGGATTCCCAAAATCAGCAAAAGGAAAGCTGCAAGGGGGTGGTTGTGTATTTCAATTAAGCATTCAAACCAAAAGTTGATGGTATGTTCACTCTTGCTCAAACTCACTGCCTCCATTCAGTAATTAAATGTGTTTTTTAAAGTTCAGGTTATTTATGCTTTGTGTCGGTCAGCTTTGTGTCACTGTAGCAAAACAACTGAAAAATAAAAAGGAGGAAAGGTCTGTTCTGACTCACAGTTTTAGAGATTTCAGTCCAATCTCCATGGGGCAGAGGATATAAAGTCTCTTGTGAAGAATTCACAGGGTGAAGGCCCTGTCCCAAAAGCTGGATTGGTTGCCCTACTGTTTTGGGGTGTGTGGTGAGGCAGTGTATGATAAAACTGCAGAGCATACGAACCTGCTCACTTCATGGAAGCTGGAGGGCAAAAAGAAAGGAAGAGACCACATCCTACAATCCCTTTTGAGGGCCTCCCACCGATGACCTAACTTGCCCTAGGCCCCAGCTCTTCAAAGAGCCACCACGTCCCAATAACATCAAACTGAGGACCAAACCTCTAGAACTTGGCCCTCTGGAGGACATTCTAGATCTACATTATAGCTTCTCTATTAAATTTAAAGGAGTTTTTGGTTATCATGTCCTTAAATTTCTCTATTTTACCGTGTTTTGTTTTTCAGTGCTAAATAATGAACTCAGGGTCTTCACACTAGGGTACATCCTCAGTTTGTTTTCATTCTCTACACCCCTCTCCTCAGCAGAGGCTCACTAAGTAACTAAGTTTCCTAAACTGGGATTAAATTTGCAAATCTCCTCCCTACCTCAGCCTTGCAGAGTACTAGTACAGGTGTGTGCCAACATGCCCAGGATCTATTCTTTTGTAACCTCCTGGAGGATAGAAGCTGTGGTTATTCAAGAGAGAGAATGGACTTACTGACACACAGAGGCCAATAAAGATTCACTGGATAAACAATGCAGTATGTGGTGGTTTCATTATTCTGTATTAATATACCAACCAAAGTTACAAATGCCTGATACATAAGTGATCCACACAAACAGTAAGCTAGCTAACCTGTTTTCAAATCTCTTCTTCCCAGAGGAAGCTAGATAACACCAATTAACCACAGCATACTGGGCCTTCTACAACACAAAGACTATCCCAATCTCCTTCAGTCACCCAGACAATGCCCTTGGTGTCATCATTGCCCTGGGAAGCACAACAGACCACTGAGAGACAAGTGGAGAGTGGTCCTCCGCTTGTCCCACCTTTGTTCCACCTATTATCCTTCAGTTATCATTGGAAGAAAATGGCATGCTTCAGAGATAACAAATGGCTTGGCACAGGGCCCAGTTTTCCCTCCATGCAGGCATCTCTATGTGATCTTTCCAAAGAGAGAACGTTCTCTGAAAGAATGTTCCAGGTGGCCCCTACCAAATGACTGGCACTGGAATATAAGAAAGGATCCAGCTTTTGAGACAAGCCCTGCAAGCCCTGTAAATTCTTGGAAAGAGGTGCCACATCCTCCAACCAAATTCATGGCCTCACTGCCACTGTCAGAGGCCATCAAGACCAACCCTACTCAGCTTCTAGTATATTTTAATGGAAATTTTCAAATATATAGAGAAAGGTACAATCCACTCCTATGTACCTGCCACCTAACTTTAACAATTAGCCCATAGCCAGGCCTATTTCCTTTATTGCTCTACCTCTTCTTCCTCAAGACTGTTTTGAACAAATCCAAACATAGCTCTTAATCTGTATATACCTTTAGTTATGTACCCCTAAAAGATAAAGACTCCCCTACTGTGGTTAAAAGACAACGAACCACAATACTATCATCATTCCCTTTCAAAATTTAACAATTCCTTGGATCCTTATTTATATCAGTCTCCACATGGGGCCCAGAACTTCCAATATCCCATATCCCTAGACTTTCATTCCCCAAGACTCCAGTAGTGCTCATGGTGAAAATCTTCTAATCTCCCTCTTTATAGTTCTGCTCCTTAGCACTCATGCTCATCTAACATACCGAAAATGTTTGCCTTTTTTCATTAGGCCTTCCTGTAAGGCAAGAATCTTTTTCACTTCTATGCTGTGACTCCAGCCCCTGGAACCGGTAAAATGTTTCAACACTGCTCTGTTCATGGGGGTTGCTGGCCACATGGGGTTACTGCTGAGCCCTGGAAGTGTGGTTACTGCCATCAAGGAGCTGCTTGTAAATTCTTATTTTAATGCATTTAAAGTTAGAATACTCACATGTACTAGAGGCTACCATACTGAACAGCACAAACGAAAAACTAAAACAAGCCCTGGTGTATCACAGATCCTTTGATAATGTATTCCACAAATAATGATGTGGTCTTCTCTCACAGTGGAAAGGAGGTAAGGTTTGGAGCTAAAAGATTTTGATTTGAAATGGGTTTAGCTGTTTTCCTAGTTTTATGCCTTATTTCATTGTTTTATACATTTCTACCCAAACATGAGCCTGTCTATGATGCTGTCAGGTCTTTTTTTTTTATCATTTACTCACTGCACATAGTATATTTGCTCACATTAGAGAAAGAATCTCATCAACAAGTATGTATGAATGACAGAAAGGCTAGACATATGGAAAAATGTCTAAAGCTATAAAGTGCTCTTCAGATTGCAAAGAAAAAGATCCATTTGTAAATTTCCAATCTGTAAACAGTTACATGGAAAGATCTAATAAACTGTATTCTTTCTTCCAATTAAATTCAAATAGAAATCAGTCATTTTTAATTAAATACTATATTATCAGTAAATTGAAAAAACTCCTAGTTGACAGAACTATAAAGTACTTCCTGTAGTTGCATTTAAATTTATTATCAACTTCCTGTGCAGTTTTTCTTTTTCAAAAATGTGGCTAATTAATGATGATGGTGGGGCTTCTTATACCATGTGAAAGATCCAAAAATGCTAAAAGTAAAAGAAATTTTTGAGATTATCATTAGAAAAAAGTCCTACCAATTTATCTTGTTATAAAAAGTCATAATCAAATACACATGAGAATCACAACTTCATCTGTTTGCACGTGATTTTCAAAATGCTTACATGGTTCTTTTTATCCATAATATTTTTGTATTTAGTTCATTTTCAACAAATGATTCCTAAGCTATAAATATCAGAACCTCCTAAAATAGCATGCAAGCTAATGTATCACTTAGTTTTATCTTAAGCAAGTTTAAATGTCATGATTTCTTAAATGCCTTGTAAAGAAAAAGCTCACTAGGCAAACTCCAATGACAGGTCTAATGCCAAGAAATGTGAATACGCATTTTGTAAAACTTATGTTTTCACAGGTATGAACACAAGTAAAATATAAATTGCATTGATTTAGAACAGATATATAATAACAACAATTTTTAGAATCAATCTCTTAATTTTTTTTGTAACCATCTACTAGCTGATTCAGGGAGTAAATCCAAGCTTAACTTAAACCAATCACCTCAGGCCCATACAATCTCACCCTCCCAAAGAAGAACTATAAAGACCAATGAAAGGCTGTTAGTAGACATCAGTAAAATGGACACTCTATTAATAGCAAGATGAATATACAGTTCATACATTTAAAAAAGAAAAAACAAACAAACATCTGTTTTGAGTCAAAACAAGGACTTATAAATTGGAAAAAAGAAGGAAGGGAGGAAGGGAGAGAGGAAAAAAGGAGGGAGGGCAGAAGGAAACTGTCTTTCAAAATGGCAAAATCTGTATACTCAAATAAAAAAAAAAAGAGCATCCTTCCTGGTAGTATGAACTAGTAGATGTTACAAATTCAAAAGTAATACTGAAGAAGGAAAAAATACAACTGAAGACTGTAATAAAATTGTTGAACCAAACTGACACCATAGAAAAACTGAATATGTTTGGTCTAAAAAGTGACCATCTTTTGTTTCCAAAACATATCATTAATATACATGCACCAGATCCTAATGAAATTAATATGAATAATACATAAAAACTTGTTTGATAAATTGGACTACTTTATAAGGTACATGGTATTCTTCATTGTTAAGAAAATCAGTCCAAAAATCCCTGTGTTTATGAAGGATGTGTTCATCAAGTGGAGATTGTTAGAAATTTCATTATTCTCAAAGCATCAACCATTCATTGGTCATTCCATTAGCATGGTCCCTGACCTCAAATCTTCAAGCTGGAGGACAAACAAGACTAAAACCAAAAAAGAGAACAATGAATAAATAATATAAGGTGACACAAAACTAAGTTTTCAACTGCACATTAATAATTTCATAGGAATATTTTCATTGGGGATGATTTCATGGGATGGTTTAAATTTCTATGTTTTATTTCACATCAATCTACCACAAGCTCTTTGTATCCCTCTGATTCATGGCCCACTGTGAAGTACACAATGAAATAAGTATGTAATGAGCTGGATCACAAGTGCCATAAAGACATAAGAATATTTTTACCAATGTACAATTAAGAGCTGTATGGACAGGCATTTAACAGAACTCTCCTGGTGACTTGATCACACCTTCTCCTTTAGATCTTCTCCTCACAGACCATACTTTATCCAGATCCAAAGATAACTACTGTATCTCATTTCTATACTTGCATTTTCTCAGAAATTTCTAACATCAATGGATAATCTTCTACCTACTATTTGATATATCATGATCACATTATATCAAACAGAAGGAGAGGACTCAATATCGAATAACAGCTACCACTTGACACTTTACACAGATTCATTAAAAATCAAGAGCTTCAGTCTTAGGTAAGGAAGAAGTCCCTTCTTACTTGTTTATTCATCTGGCATTCATTCCATACCTACTGTATGTTGACCCTGATAAAACAGAACTTGAATGTAATTCTTGCCCCTAAAGGAGCATATAGCCTAGTGGTTCAACTGTTCATCAAGACAAAATATTCTAGACAAAAGACATGGCACATCAAATGCTAAACCTGAATGTGGGAAAGTAAGGTCTAGTCATTTTTAGGAATTGGAGGAGAAGAAAACAAGACAGCAAAAGGAAAATAAGACAAAATAAATCTAATCTTCATAAATATGTATCTAATAAAAATCATCAATTTCTTCCTCAAAAGTCAGGGAAAAGGAGCATATGAAAAGTATAGAATGCAGAAAGGAAGATGCTATTTTCTTAAAAGTGCATATATTCCACTCTCTCACTTCCTGATGTCTATTCAGCTTGTTCTCACTCATCAATATTCTTTAACCTCACTTCCACATGTCCACATTCTTTCCATCCTTTAATTTATGACTACAAAGCGTTCCTTAATCCCACAGTTAGAAACCATCTCATTCTAAATACCCAACTCCCTTCCCCAGATATTATTTTATGATAATTTAACTTTCTATGGGAAGTCAAAGAATCTTCCACTCACCTGGGGCTTCTAAGCCATGTACCCAAAATATAGGAACTCCATTCATCCTCAAAACTACTGAATAAGTGAAGAAATCAAAGCCTTTAACTCACCTAAAGTCACACAGGTAAATGCATAAATGGTAAAAGTTAAACCTTGATCCCTTATGATTCCACATACTTTTCATACCACCCAGCTGCACTGCACACACTTTTATACTGACTGTTGTATTTCATTCAACACATATTTAATTGAAAGCTTCTTCTGACCTCTAGTCCAGGACTACAGAAGTGCTCCTCCCATGCCATTTAGTAGGAGAGATACAATTAAGCAATTACAACTTAGTGGACTGGAGAATATTAATTCACTGGACATTAACAGGTAATTCTGGCTTTAAAAAAAAAATCTGTGAATTCCTTTGAGAACACTGAATTCAGCAAAGTTAAACAGTTTTAAGACTTCTTAGATTCTTTAATCTGCTAATATACACAGAAAAATTTCTAGGAGGTGAATGTAATACAAATGTTTCCCTGACTTTGATGGTTTATTACTATAAAATACAGATAATAAAAAGTTAGCATTTTAAGTGTACAATTCAGTGGCATAATGTATATTCACAACACAAAGAATCACCTCAATCCCCATTCTAGAACCTTCTAATCATGGATTTTTGTGAAAAACAGCACATATGTGGAATCCCACAGAACATAGTGTGAGGAATATTTGCTATGATAGGCAGGGACAAGGCAAAGGAAGAATACGATGCCTTGAGAATACATAGCCCAAGTCACTAAGGAAGGACCATCCACCAGAGATGTCCAACCAGACACCTTGTTATAGCTTTTGTCTAGATGTTCTCTCAAAGTCTCATCCAGTCATAAGTGGGGCTTTTCAGAGGTGCTGGATCTAGGATATGGGATTCTGGGAATAAGTGTGTGACACTGGGTGTGTTACTACTAAATTAGTCCACTGATTGCTTTGGCATAGTTCTGAGTGTGGATAATGGGTCCACTCTGGTTGTGGGTGGTATCAACAAAAGGGTGGTAGCCTGGAAGGGATAAACAGGGGAGGCAGGCTGCTGCAGCTGCCTCCTTGATACATCACTGCTTTGCTGCCTTCTGCCTACTATGAACTGTTTCTCCTCTTCAACCCCCCTCTGCCATGCCACCCTGTGTTGGAGCCAGCCACCTATGGACTGAAATCTCTACAAACTGTGAGCCAAAATAAATCTTTCCTCCTTTAACTTTAGGTGTTGAGTATTTTGTCTAAGCAATGAGAAAAGTAACTGAGCCACTCCCACAGTCAAGAATTAGCTAGAGCAGGGTGTGGTGGTGCATAGGGCTGTAATCCTAGCACTCAGGAGGCCAAGGCAGGAGGATCGCTGTGAATTCAAGGCCAACCTGGGCTATACAGTGAATTCAAAATCAATCTGAACTACACAGCGAGATCCTGTCTCAAAAAAAAAAATTATCCAAAGAAGACCAATGAAAAGCTGCACAAAAGGAAAAGCAGGGTAAAAGCCCAGTACTGAGAGGTAGCATTCCAACAGCCTTGGAAAGAGTGGCCCCATATACAGTGGCTCATTGATGTCCCCAGGGAATTAGTTCTGACACTCTCCCTGCCCAAAGATACCAAGATTCATGGAAACTCAAACCCCTTCTACAAAAATGACACAGTATCTGCATATAACCTACAAAACCTTCTCATGTATCTTAAATCAACTCTATATTGCTGTTTAGGAAGTAAATGACAAGAAAAAATACATCTGTATATGTTCAGAACAGACACAATCTTTTCTGAATACTTTTGATCCATGGTTGGCTGAATCAATGTATGTGGAGACCCAAAATTCGACTTCTCAGAATGAAGAAGCTGTAATAGCCTAATCTCCCTTCATCCTAATCAGATGTATAACTACATTTAAAACCACTGAACAGTTGGCAAGCAATACTACTAGATCATTTAAAAACAGATAAGAATATATAAATGAATATTTAATTATTCACTGAGAGTTTACTAAATTTTCTTCTAATAAAAAAAGGAAGCATTCACCTTCAGTTTCAAACCGAACAATTACTCTTTCTCATAAATAAAATTGCACAAAATTCTCATAAATACAATGTAAACCTAGTTTCCCTTTCTCTATTTTAATAAGCTATTGTCCAATAATAGTTCTTTGCTTCACATATTAATTTATTTCACTTCCCTTCTCTTATTAGGGAGCTTAATCGGAGGAAACAAAGAAACAAATGTCCCAAAGTAAATTTTAACGTTTCTTATGGCATGGACTACAACTAGCCTCTGGTGGCATCTCAGACTTAGGAAAAGCAGAAACTAACTATAAGCAGAGAGGAAATGTTCTTCCTTTCTTTCTCAGCAATGGGGTAATTTTTCATCTTCATGACTGACAAAAATGACAACTTGCTACAGAGGAAATTATACAAACATTTAATAGATCCTATCTCATCCTTAAACCCAACCAGAAGTATGAGGAAAAACATACACAAGGACAAGATACTTTAAACAATGCATGTTACCATATACTATAAATCTATAAAACTTCTTTAGAGAAAGGAAAGATATCTAAAACCATTCTTGTCACTACAGGAAGTTTCAGCTACAACTTGAATCATTTTCAAAAAGTAGAGTTAGGTGGGAATGTTGTGCTGACCAAAACATGAAAATAAGTCACAACTGACTTTCCTTGGCCAACAACTCTTCCCACCTTGCAAGGCACAAACTCTCTATTAGGTCACTGCAAATCTTGATAAATCCAGGCTGCTGGGCCAGAACTATGTTCACAGCTACTAGAAACAACAGCAAGCCATCCACTTGTGTCACTGTAAAGCAACAATGAGATGGCAAATCAGCCTCACTAGTAGTGGTCAGAAATGTGCATCTAAATTGAGGAAAAGCCCAGTATCCCATTTGTGCAGAAAACCGCACCAAAGTCTACATCCATAGTTCCTCTTATTACTCCCTGCAGGAAGTAACACTGAAGGTCAGCAATATTCTTTGCAGCCCAGAACTCCTCTCCCAAGTTGCGATTTTTATTCCTACTCATCAAACTCTTGAATTGTACACATTCTTTTATGACCAACCTAATTCCCAAGGTCACTCACTATTTAAATTTTCTGTTCTTTATAGTGGAAAACTTAGGAACTGACAAGTGCCAACCTAGAAAAAATTAAAAGGCATAACTATTAACGTATTTCTTTACTGTATTTTAATGTATTTCTTTAAATCTGGAAAATACTCTATGCACAGTGGTAAGACAGTATTGCTACAACAGAAAACCACTTCTTTATTTCCAATACAAATATAGCCTTAGGGTGACATAAATGAAAAATATGTAACAATTCAGAGAAAGAAGCATCATTTAAATTTATGATGTTCATTTTCTACCAATGGCCTAAAAACTGGTTTTGCAGGCTGTCTGCAAACTTAATGGAAAAACCTAAAGATACTTACTGAGTTGTGGTTTATAACCTTCAAGAAAAACCCAAAGGGAAAAAAATGTGGAGATGCATACATATCCTATGCACTATCTATAAATGTCCCATGCCAGCTGACTCAACATTAAATTATTATTCCAGATGTATTACACCAGTACATCAGAATTATTGCACAGAAATATTATCACCTAATTTGAGCTGTCAGAAAAATGATGAGTAATAAAGACCCATCATTACTTAAAAAACAACACAGAGCAATTTAGGTTTCAATTAAAGGCTTCCTTGGGAAATATGGTCTCCTTTCCAATCTGCTACCAACTTGTTCTTTTTCCTTTACATGTCTTATACTCATTCATAAAGTCATAATTTACTCAACTGCCAACACAAAAAACCTTTCATTCATTTATAATTCATTCTTTTCCCTCCCTCGACATTTCCCCCATTCAACTCTACCATTCAGCCTCTTCCTTCACCTATATCTACTATTTGTCCAGACCTTCATTATCTCTCAACTCCATGCATTCTCCATGTTCTCTGATTTACACTTAGTCTAACTTACCTATTTAAAACACAAATCCAATCCCAAAACCAATGTAGCAACTGTCATAAAAACCCTTAATAAGTATCTTCTAGGTCAAAAGCCATGTCCTATCCCATTGCATGAGACCATCTGCCTCTACACTAGCCAGCCACCACTTCCCAAGGCAAGAAGTATGAGTTACTCTCCTGTTTCATCAGCAATGGTCACACATAAAGCTCAGCACAGTGTATCTCAGAACCTTTTAAGGTATTCATGTCCTTACTCAGCTGGGGAGAGATATAGGATTTTATATGAAAATACAGATAGATTTCAAGCAAGGAGATTTGAACCTAGACACACTCTAATCACATCACTTAAAGCTTAAAGCTCAGTTACAGCAGAAATTATTTAATTTTCTTTCTAAATAAAATAAGAAACATAAAAAGAACACTTTAGGGGGTGCCATATGCAATAATAAACAGCATTTTCTCTAGAGTTGAAACATAAAGCTGGGAGTTGTAGTGCATGGCTGTAATCCCAGGCTGAGACAGGGGACTGCAAAATAGAGCTCAGCGGGGGCAACTCAGTGATTCAGTGAGACTCTGTCTCAAGCTTTAAAAAAGTTAATTTTTGTTTAAATTTTTGTCTTAAGAATTACTTTAAAAATTAAAAGGGTTGGTGTTATAGCTCAGTGCAAAAGAACTGGTTCAATCTCCAGAACTGAAAAAAAAAAAAATTAAGGTGGCTGATTCAGTTAGGACTTACAGTGCAGGAACCTGAGTGACAGTGCAGCCTTATGGTGGCTGCTTCTACAGTATGGTACTGTGATTTTTGCTGAGTTTGCTATATAATACACTACTGTAGTTTTATGTTCTATTATACATTATAGTACTGCATGTAAGAGTTATGCAAAAATGAACCAAAGTTTGAATTTCCTTTGCACATGTCTTTATTTTCAGTATTGTAATGTACATACAATCCCTCATTAAGTGAGAAATTCATTTAATGACCTAGTCATAAGAATTGAGCTTGGTCATTAAAACAAGGAATATCTGTATTCTGCTCTGACATATCTGTTAACTGGAGTAGGCACATACCCAGTTTTTGTTTTACATTAGTAATAATGACCTCCAAGAGAATCATGGCATGATTTCTAGACAGTTCTGGCAATTTCAGACCTGTGTCTGAACACTAATTTTTTGATATTAAGCTTAAAATTAAAAATCAAGTATGGAAAAATCCAAATGCCAAATTAACAGCCCCTAAAACTATTTTCCTAATAGCACTATTACTATTCCTAAATCTAACATTAATCAGAAGTAAAAAAAAAAGTCTAGATGAAAATTAATCAACCCAACCTACTTTCTCTGTGATTCTTGTTTAACTGTTAAATCTCATTTTCAAAGTCATGACCCTGAGATCCAAATAAAAAGAAGTTACCTAAGTAAAACTACAACCACCGAATTAAGCCCTTGTCCTTCATGTTAGCAAATTAGCATTCTCTTTTCCATCAGGATAGAGCTCAGCAGACCTCTGACAATCAAAAAGCAAAATTAAACTTTTAAAGCTAAAATTGACAGAATCTTTCTATGCATTCTTCCAGACATATATCCAAGAAGATTTCTAGAATCTTCCAGCTAAAACAATGAAGACTTATCCTTAAATTTTCAAGTTCACCAAGCATTCAATGAAAGTTTTTAAAATGTTTGTTTGTTTGTTTTGTCTTGTTTTGTTTTGTTCCACAGAAAGAAGGATACAGTTATGTAGACAGTGTTAGTAGTTGAAAAAATAAAAAGTCCTTTCCAATGAATTACCTATATTCAGAGCCTTGTTTTTTTTTTCTTTTCACATCCTGTATGCAGGTTTGGACCCAGGACCTCAGCACTAAGCTACATACCCAGAACTTTTGGGGAAAAAAAATTTTTTGAGACAAGTTCTCGCTAAATTGCTTAGGCTAGGCTCAAATTTGCAATCCTCATGTCTCAGCCTCCAATTCAAGATTTTCCTAGTACCTCTGTATTAAGCACTGAAGATATAATGAGGATACAAAAGTAGAAAGGTTTATTCCCAGCTTTATCCAGAAACTTGTTTTCTAAGAACCTTGCATTCTGTCACCTTGTTCCATCAATAGTTTGAGAGCCAAATCATGGTAAAACAGGAAATAAAACACTATCTTGCAATTCTCTTACCTCAACCTCATGCTTTAAAAAAATGTTTTTAATTAACACATAATGATTATACATATTTATGATCTCAATGCTTTTTAATTCCAATATCTCCAGAAGCAGCTCTTACAGAGTAGAGGCATATAGTAGTGCACAAGCATAGGCAATGACATTAGACAGAAAACACTGTACGTGCCCCAACTCTGTAACTTACCCTTGTGCATCCTTGGAAAGTTACTTAATGCTTCTAAATTTTAGAGAATAATAGGAAATATGGGGATTTCTAAGGGAAATAATGAATGAATTTACTCTCAAGGTTGTCAAAAGCAGGAACGCATGGAAAATGTAGCACAATGCACTGGCACAGGTAAGAGCTCAGAAAACACTGTTTCAAGTTTTTTATTAATATACGTTTGAGATACATAACAATCACATTCATTTTGGGGAATTGGTACATATACATATTGCATCTGGGTCACATTTACTACCACACCGTCCCCATTCCTCCTCCTCTAGTTTCCCTTCCCAAATCTATGGAATCTACCTTCCTGTTTTCTACCAGTTTTTATTTTCTTTTTAAATTACTTACATTTTGGGTCTCTCATATTAGAGAAAACCATGCAATATTTAACCTTCTGTGTCTGATTTAAGGGATGCTGCTTTTGATGTGAAAGTCACACAACAGCAATAGTAGCCATTGTGTAGAGCTTTTATACAGTGATGCCTTGGTTCATGAACTTAATTTATTCCATCTTTTGGAAAAGATGCCCACATCTGTGTTTGTGTGAGAAAGATGGCCACAGTCGTTTGTTACCCCATGCAGAGTTTGCACATAAAAGCAAAATTTTGCCAAATGTTTCTGTTTGCAAACAAAAAGCACCTGTCAATATGAGGTACCACTATATAATAAATACATACATGCATATGTACATACATACATACATAAATATACATACACATATACAGATAGCAGGAAAGACAGAAACTAACTTAAGTGGCATATTTTCCCTATTATATTTGGTATCAATTATTACCTGGTGTTTTGACCCTCTGAACACTCCAGAAATCCTCTGAACAATTTCTGCTACCTGATTTACTCACTCAAGGGGGCAAACCAATCCAACCAATCAAAAGCTAAAGCTTGGGGACAGAAGTGAATAAAAAATATATGAATTTGAAGAATTAACAAATTTGAGTAGGGAAGTGACCTTCTAAAATTTGGAAAATAGGACTTAAAGGCAATTTGATCTAGATCCTAAATGCAATTCCAATGACAACAAAAATAACAAAGGTACTGTCACTTAATAATTTAGTATATACCTGACACTTTACATTACAACTACCATCTCTCATCTTTGTCACAACTTGACAAAGTAGATAAGGTTATCATCATTTTTCCTATTTTTTATTTTTAATGGATACATAAGAAGTTAATATTTATGAGGTAAAACGTCATAGTTTGGATTTAAGATGTCTCCAAAAAAGTCTGATGTGTTCAGAACCTGGGCTTTGGAAGGTGACTGGATCATGGGGTGATGATACTCATCAGTGAATTGAGCCATTGACAAGCTCATGGCTGAATGATCTGTTAGGACAGCGGGCCAGCTGGAGAAGGTGAAGAATGGCTGGGGGTGTGCCTTTGGAGGGTTTGTGTGTCTCTCTCTGCTTCCTGGCCAACATGGAATGAGCAGCTATCCTCAACTATGCCATTCTGTCCTGCCATTTCTGCCTTGGAGTGAGTCAGCCACAGACCAAATGAACTCTCTGAAACCATGAGCCAAAATAAACTTTCTCTCCTTCAATGTGTGATCAGTTCTTTTGTTCCAGGGACAGGAAAGTAACAAGAATTATATTTCAACACATTTATAGAATGAGCAATAAGCACACCAGATATCTGTCACCTCATACATGTCATTTCCTTGAAATTATCCCATTTTTGTAAGATCCACATAGCTAGAATGAGGATTCAAACACAAGCTCATTTGGATTCAAACCCAAATTCTTTCTATAACTCAATGCTACCTTTTCCAATAATGTCTGTTTACAACAACCACATCAATAGTTACTAGTATACATGGATTTCTATGCAAAAAACTCCTCCCCCCCCAAAAAAAAGGGAAGTTAGAATGAAAAAGCTTTTTTTATTAACTGTCTTATTTATCCTACTTTCTGATTTTTACTTGACATTAGACACTTAATTTTTCAAGCCCATGTGCAAAAAAGAACTATCTTGATACATGAAATTTTCAAATGGCCCAACTACATGGCCTCCTAAACTAAAATAAACTCTTGCCTGAATAAAACCAGACAGGGATGTCGTCAGAAGACCAAGGTCAAGTCAAAGTGAGCAGTGGAAGTCTTTTTAATAAAACACCACTGAGGTTGGCCAACACAATCTTATTAGTTGTTATCCCAGCATGAGAAGTCTTCACAGTAACTACATGTTGGGTAAGAGGAACTTAAAATGATAAGCTATGGCTTATTTTATGTCCTGTGTTTACCATAAGGCTGGCAGTTGCCATTTGGAAAAAAAGCCATTCATAATGCAATTTCAAAATGTGAACTCCAATGAAACCCCAAAATTGTCTGATTGCCTCCAGACAAATTCCTATAAAAGGTATTAAATGGTCATTGTTTTAGTAAGCAGATGATGGATTTGTCGAGGAGCTCAAGTTTAGAGGAAAAATTGGAAAAACAAAACAAAAGAAAATGTTAGGCAACAGACAATCTGTGTGTACCTCTTCCTCACTCCCAATCCCTCATATTTTATTTCAATGGGGACTGTTAAGTTACTGGAGTAACTGTAGATCACATTCCTCTTACAGTAACAAAAATGGAAACGTTTATCAAAATTAGAAAAACAAGCAGGACTCCTTGTTTAATTATTAAACTAAACTTAAAATGCTCTGAAAATTGTGTTACCTTTGAATTAGAAAGATTCCTCAACTCTTCTAGTGTATATATGTAATTTAGCATAGTATCCTTGATTTTTTTCTGGTACTTAATAATTTTAGGTAAAGAGCTTCCTAAGGTTTCAAACCTATATTTTCAAGTTGCCTGGATGATCCCAAAGACTTCTTACAAAGAGTTTTGTACAAGCACTAACCATCTCCATCCCAGTACCAAGAACATTTACAGTCCTTTTCAAATGTAAAGCTAGTGTAAAAGTAAGAGCAAAAAAAAGCAAATTTAAAAAGTACTATACTTGATGCAAAATGGATGATTATTCTAGATTTTAAGTAGAAGAAAATTCCAGACAATGTCTCCAAACTCTAGTTTCTTTTTTCAGAGTGTGAAAAGGATGATGACTCGATAGTTCAAAATTCAGAAATGAAACTACTCGAATAGACGAGGCTAATACTTAAAAAGCATTCTGAAAATGGCTTAACACAAGCTCTAAGGGAAACAAAACTGGCAAAGTGACAATTCAAAATAGCTCCAACTCCAAGCAGATCTAAGAAGAACTTCATAGTGGACAGAAACTAGTGTAAAATTAATTTTAAAATGATTTAAACTGTTGCAATTCAGATAGTCAAAGAAAGTTACTGGCAGTGCAGTAAAGTGCTAATAAGGAAAAACGTGTCCCATCCATGGTGGGAACTGCTGAGTCCTGGAATGCCAACTGTTACATTATCTGCAGATTCAAACTGGGTCCCAGGAGAGTTATGTCAAGATTCTTGGAACCGCATTCCCACACTTCCCTCTCCATGTCAACCCAACTACTTTCACTAAGACACAAACCACACACATAACTCAGCAGCATCTCTCTCCTACACTGCTATTCTCTTTACAGAGCTTACAGAGAGCCTAGGAATACCACACACTAAATTAAAATATGAGATTCAAAATACTGGAATCACTGAAGTCAAGTCCTAAGTTTTACTTAGGATATTTCCCTAAATTTCCAAACCCTGCCATTCCATAAACTCTTCTCATCCCTTCTCAGGAGATTTTTTTTTTAAGAGAAATTCAACAATTGTGTTTTCATGATATCACAGACAGTGTCTCATATCAAATTGGTTATCCAAATGACTACTAATCTTAAATCCCTGCACAGGAAACATCTATTATCATTATACTTAATACCTCTAGTCAAATTTTACTTTAACATTCTTATTAATACCAACATGATTCTGATTATTAAGACTTTGAGGGCTTAAACACAATTTTTGTTTACTCAAACATAATGACATCTGGGAGAGAAAAAGACACCATATTTAAAAGTACTGCACCAAGATGAATAATTTTGCTTGTGAAACATCTATTTTCAGACTAAGAACCACCAGTTTCCTAGCATAGGGGTTTTTGAGGGGGAGAGTACTTGTTTGTTTGGGGGGGGTTGCTGCTATCACTACATTGGAGTGAGTGTTCTCTCGAAGGCCTGTTTAGGAAAACCAGTCATCGGGAAATGGGTCATTCATGCTCACAAGTACAGGAGGTCTAGACCCCAACCACTCCTGAGCTGAAACAAAAGCCCAAGGTAACAGAGCTTACTGGTGCACCAGTGAGGAGAGATAGCAAGTGCTAAACAAGCCAGGGACAGGAGATTTTCAGAGGCACAGGTGTTGCACAGAAAATAAAAGAGGGCAGCCAAACTTCCATCTCTCAGAGCACACAATGGACAGCCCCACACACATAGTACCGGGGGGAACAACAAGAAGGTTCACAGATGCATTATCACCAATACCTCAAAACAGGAGCCAATGCAGTGGTCCACAGGCAGGAGACTGAATAAATAAATGCTTCTATAGTTACACAGTGGAATATTATACATTAACCACAATCTGGAGCTACAGACCACATGGGAGCCAGAAACAATGCAGACTAGAAACTGCCAGTCCCAAAAACTGTCGATAGGTTGCATTTTGTTGTTGTTTGCTTGTTTGTTGTTTTTACATTCAAAATTAAGCAGAGCTGAATTAAAGGTTTAATTCAGAGCTATTGTTTAGGGAATCATACCTACATGGTACAAGTAAGAAAATAATAAATGCCAAATTCAGTGTACGAGACCTTTGGGAATAAAACAGGAGACACATAAGGTCCACTTCTGTAGTTGGATGCTAGTTTACAAGTATTTATTACTAGATTTCATAATTTAGGTATGTGTTACATATAGTATTGTGCATGCATCACATATTACATTCAAAAAACTATGGAGAAAATAACATGAAGGAGATGATGGAGTCTGTAGACCAGCTGTGACTGAAATAGTGTAAAGACAAAAGTTTAAAATAAGTCTTCTCGCTCTTAAAAAGAAGTGTTCTCTCTTTTCTTAGAGCACTTACTATAGAAAACTTTCTTGTCACTCTGAAATACTATGAGTGTGAATTCTTCTAAAAGCTAAGTAAAGCTTTTATCAGTTCTTTGACCTGACCACAAAATATCTCCCTCAAGGCCCTGGGAACCATCTCAAGACTGTCAACAGCCAAGGGTGATGAGGTTTCTATCTCCCAGACTCCCTGAGAGGGGAGGAGTCTAACCTGGGTGGTCCCCTTGCTGAAGTTTTAAAACCAAGTCCTGTCATAAAGGTATGAATTAATTAATTAATAGTCACCCCATTGCTAGGTGAATTTCAGATTATGTACAATGATGTGCTCTCAATTCCTCTTCTTGAAGTTTGGCAGTCTGTCCTAAGAACATGTATGTAAGAAATAGCATCCACTGGCTGATATAACTAAAGGCTGAGATTGCAGTCTGCACTTTCCCCTGGTGGACTGTCTGATGTGCCTCATATTCTGGTTTAATGCTGACTCAATAATCCATTAAACTTGTTTCCTTTCTCTGCATCCTTTGCAGGAAGGTTTCTCTGGGTTGGGAAATGTAGTTTTTAATTGTATTTCCCAAACAGAAGTTGGAGGGGGTATATTCAAATTAGGTGACATCATGGGTCAGATTCCCAAGGAGCAGAGCCTAAAGAACAGCTGTGTGTAAGAAGACTAATAAGGAAGTTCTCCTAGGGTGCTGAGAAGCAAGACAGGGACAGGGAGGCAGCTAAGCAAGGGCAGCTATGGCAGGCTGAAGTTCCTCTTCCCCCGGTAGAAATGAGCAGGTAGTCTCTGCCTCAGGAGGAGCTGGCCTTCCATGCTTCCATTTTGGACAGTTAAGGATTCTGAGGGCATCCAGATTTGTGTGCTCCCAGTCTGCAGCTGCTGTATACAAAGCAGCTCATATCTAGAGGAATCTCCCCAAAGACAAACTGGGAAGCCAAACTCTGCACAGCTCAGGAGAGGGAAGTTTATAGAAAGGTACTGCACCAAGGAAGGTTAGAATGACATCAGAGATAATGGCAGAGTTAGATGCTGTGGGCCCTTCAGTTCATGTGAGGGAATTTGGGTTTTAGCTTAAAGGCAATGGGAATTCACTGAAGAACTTTAAGAAAATGACTGGACTTGCTTTATATAACAATTCACATTGCTTCTCGGCCTTTTGGCTAAAATCAAGTGTATATAACAATTCACAGTTTAGCACCAACAAACTTGAACAACAAAACAGTAAGGAAACACAGGCACTTTAGTCCTTCAGTACATTTATAAATATGTGTCTTGTTACAGATTTTAGGAGTTACCCAGTGGATTAGTCAGCTTTCCCATTACTGAGACAAAACACGTACCACTCACAATTTAAAGGAAGAGAAGTTAATTTGATTCACAGTTTCAGAGGATTCAGTCCATGGTTCACTCTGTCCAAGACAGGAACATCATGGCAGTAGGGTGTAATAGAGGAAAGCTACATAGTTCATGACAAGGAAGCAAAGTAAGGGAACAATGCCACAGAAAAAGGGTCCAAGGATGAGGTCATGCCTCCACCACCTACCAAAAGAAGTGTGCTTTATTAATCCCCTGGGGCAGTAATTTCCAACCTTTTTGGCATCAGCGACTGGTTTCATGGAAGATAACTTTTCCATGGATGGGGGTGGGGTGGTTTTGAGATGATTCAAAAGACCACACAACCTAGGTCCCTCACATGTACCATTCATAGTAGGGTTTGTGCTCCTATGAGAATCTAATTCCACCACTAATTTGACAGGACAGTGAGCTCAGGCAGTGATTCAAGTGATGGGGAGCAGCTATACCAAGAATGCTTCACTCACTGGCAAACTCTCACATCCTGCTGTGTGACCCAGTTCCTAACAGGGGATTAAGCCTTCCTTTAGAGGGTTCCCAAGCCAATCAAGCTGACAACTAATCTTAACCATCATACCCAACACAGACAAATCATGAATGTCAAATTAACCACTGAAGCCACTGGAGCCTCACTCTACAAAGAATGCAGAAACGGGATGATGATCTGTATCTATACTGAACCAGCCAATGTAAAGTGAGAGAGCAGAGTTATATGTTTTCTAGCATGGAGCTGCAGAACAGAGACAGAGAGATCCAAAACTTACCCACACTACTGGCCTCACTTTTTCTCTATTCCCCAGATTACTGAGGCTTCCTCTTAATCCTACCATACTGCTTCCCTCCTACTGTAGCTCATGCCCAGAAACACTACTCAAATTTACCTGAGACAAATGGAAGAAGATGCTACTTTCTCAAGTCACAGCCACAGCTTTCAGCCTTGTTTGACTTTCCTTGACAATCAACAGGGCATTGGAACATCAAATATCATGCAAATTATGCCATCTCCCTTTTTTGCCCACAAATAAGAGACACTAAGATGTCAGTTTCATACAAGTACCTGGCAAACTCTTTCTGCACAATTGGGTGGGAACTGAAAGAGAAAGGGGCTCAGACTGCTCGGATGTGCACACCTCCTCTTACTCTGTTGGGTCAAGCTCACATGCCCAAGAGGGTAATGACAGCCACCCAGTGGCACAGTAGTACCCACAAGGCAGTGAATACAGCAAGAAACCCCTCAAAGGAGTCGCTTACATAAGAATCTATCTGATTGGCTGGCTTTAAAGAGGGACTGTTGTAGGCAAATCCCAAAAATGCTCTGAGGAGGTGGAAACTCTGATACAGTGAACCCAACTGAAAATTGCATTACTCTCCTAAATTATGGAAGCCAACTTTAAATCACTGGAGGCCCCACAGTACGCCATGGATATTAAACAGTAGGGAATCTGGGAAGTACTCCATGTGAAAGACCTTAAAGGATTGGATTTAAACAAGTTGGCTGGAAAGGAATCTGGTAAAATTCAACCACCATTTGTGATACAAAAAAAAAAAAAAAAAACAACTTACCAAACCAGAATAAGAGGACTTCATTTATAAGATGAGAAGATTCAACCAAAAACCTACAGCATGTACCTGAATTAATGATGAGACATTAGCAATCTCCCTTAAAGTCAGCTATGAGACAAGCATACTAGCAACAGTGTTTCTATAAATCTTGGCACCAAAAATGACAAGAGGTACAACAGGATAATAAAAGTAAATAAAAAATGTGCATGCTGTACAACTGAGCAATTCCACCTCTAAGTACCCCCTAGAAAATGTCCCACACCCTGTACTAGAGACACATGCAAGATTGTGTACTACAAAATTGTTTTATAAGAGAAAATCTTTAAAAGGATCAATGTGAATGTCCATCAACAGGAGAATATAAATGTAAGTTACAATCACAAAGGAATGTAACTAAACAGATGTATTTAATCTGCAGATACCAGTTATGAAGATGCTGAGCTTCAGACCAATTCTGCATAAAGGACACTGAGAATCAAGGAAAGGTGTAATCAAGTTGTGGTAACAAAGAAGACTTCATTCAGATGTTCTGAAAAATCCTAGATCCAAAGTGAGTCAAATTCACCTGTTCAGAGCAATCTTAAAATAATTCCTTTAATCTTAAAATAATTAAGAACAAATAGCCTGAAAACAGAAATTCCACAGGTTTCCAGAGCTTTCCTATTTAAATTTTTTTAAACCCTAATTCCAAATTCCTAAAATTTACCTCATAGAACAAAGAAAGTACATCAACTCAACACATCTCATTTCAAACATTTTTGGAAATAAGAAAATTGAGCTAGACCATTTCCAACAACCTTACTTTTCTCCTACTCAATAAGGAGAACAGAAATGCACCCATGAATAAAATGGATTTGGTGCTGGGTGTTTCTGACAGGCTCAAATGGGGCATCACTGCTGGATGTCTTTCTAGAGAAAGTTCAAATTCACACAGCAGTGTGAAGAAAAATAAATATGACCTCGCTTGTGAAGACTGACTTAATAAATGTGTATGGCCCTATAAAAATAGCTTCCACTTATAATACTGTTAAAGATAATCTTACATTTTATCATATAAAAAATGAAGCACACTGATTACTCCACAAGTTGGCATGTATCAAATCCATCCATCGAGTCCTTCACATGACAACAGATATTTCTTTAAACTATCATTTTATTTCAACTAAATAAAATATGAAACCTAGAAAAAAGTTAAGATATTGCCAGGGATATAGCTCAGTGGCACAACCGCCTGCCTGGCAAGTGCAAGGTCATGAGTTCGATCCCCTGTACAAAAAAAAAGTTAGATGTAATCTGCTTTATGTCTAAACTTTCCCCCTCAAGCATTCAGAGGATAGGATTTTGGAAAAATACCTGAATCATAAGGACTCTAACTCCAACAGTGGATTAATCTACTGAAGAGACATAGTTTAATGGCATCAATGGAAGGGACTGGGAGCAGAAGGCAGGGCTTAGGTGAAATGAGTGGATTGTGGGGGTATGATCTTGGGGACTATAT
>RJWT010006520.1:0-28995 GCA_004365215.1 Cuniculus paca | reverse complement strand
AATAAGGACCAGGGCTCCCCAAAAAGTACCACAACCATCCTCAGTGACAGTGAGGTCCCGCACTCCTCCGACGATGAGAACAGTCAAGTACATGCCAGGAAGCCAGCGTGACAACTTCTCCTGGAGTTTAAACAGCAACCATCTTCCCCTCTGGAGCCAGCAAGCGATGCTCAACATAAAGACCAGAGCTCCCCAAAGTGAACCGCAGCCACTCTCAACAAGGTCCCGAACTCCTCTGATGATAATGGCCAAAGTCATATTGGGGAGCCAGCCTGACAAGCTCCTCCAGGAGAACCAATGACTCCAAACAGCAACCCTTAGGAGAACCCACAATGCTTCCACTCTTCCTCTCCACGTCTATGCTGGTAACCTTCCTCAGGTGGATTGTCTAAATGCAGCACCATGCCGATTTAATTCAGCTGGTGCCAAGTTGACCACCAGTTTTTAATCCCTAACACTTATGAACTGTCAACTTGCCTATTTTATTTTGGGATTTTTTTTTTACTCAGCTCTTTTGACCATTATCAATATCACTTGAGGAAAGCAAAAAGTATTAGAATGCCACCTACGTTTATTCAACTAATAAATCATAGGCACCTTATTGGAAATTCAGTTTTATTCTAGAATCTAAAATCTTAAAAACTGTATTTATTCTATCAATCTAATGTATTCAAATTTTAAATATAATTGAGTGGAAGACATTTTTATGTCTGGAAATATTTTCTATAATTAAAAACTTTATGCTTAATGAAAGCAAACACAACATTTCTGAAATGAAAAAAGGCTAAAAATTCAAACCTTCCAAATAGCAACCTGAACATTTGCTATGTGAACATTTGCTAAAGTGCTTTTATTCTTCAAATTTCCAATATCACAAGAGAAGGATTGAGTCCTGAACTATTTGCATTAGTGAAAGCTGAGAAAGGTAAATGCAAGTTACATTGCGATATGTGTGCACCCATGGTTATAGTAGCACAATTTGTAATAGCTAAATCTTAGAAACAACCCAAATGCCAATCGACCACAGAATGGATAAAAAAGGTGTACTGTATTTATACAATGGAGTACTTCTCTGTAAAAAAGAAGGACAAACTCAAGGCTTTTATAGTTAAATGGGTGCAATTTGAGACCATACTCATAAGTAAAATCGGACTCGCATGTGTAAATTTCAAATTTTCTCCCTATTGTAAAAAACTGAGAGTAAATAAAATCCAAAATGTACAATAGATATTGTGAAAGAGAAAGAAGAAACTGCTTAAAAGGAAAGAACAACTGGGATGGGGGAAGAGAGAAAAGAAAGAAGGGAAAAGATTATATATATATATATATATATATATATATATATATAATAGATAATTATGTTGCTAATCTCTTTTCATCAAAAAGATTGGTTTGTGATTTCACTGTTTGATCATTTTCTCATGTCTATATCTTGTGATATGAGCAACTACTTTGAACATAACACTATGCAATATGTTAAACCCCTTAATCTGCCATTATGTTGTTTTGAAATTCTGCATCATTGTTTTTATTCTTCTTTCATTTTAAAATTTCAAAATATGGTTTTTTCTCTCCAAATTCCGGATACAGACTTAACAAAAACACACCTAGGTGAGTGTAAAACCTGAAACCTGGATGCCTTTCTATTCAAAACAAACTCTTACAGAAATATTTTTCAGTGTAGGAGTTATAGCCCCATTTCATCTTTCTGAATATTACCAGTTGACTTGTAAACTTTGAAGAACAACAGCCAAATATCCTCCCAGAAAATGGAATCACTGCGTGAGTCACAGGGAGGCAGCAGAGTCCCAAACAGTGGCCTGGGTAGTCAGATGCCAGGGACAGGTCCTAGAAGTCACAGTCATGAAAAAAGATGCAGAGTCTCTGGAAATAAACATTACTGTTCCAGTGCTGAGGTGTTAATCGTTTCTTCTCTGTCACGGCTCACAAATTTTGCTCTATGTCATTTTTGATTGTTATAAAAATATGATCCTCCCCATGATAAATCTAAGCATGTCAATCATATTTTATTAAACTTAGCAGCAGCAATATCTGCTAGCATGCTATCAATCCATCTCTATTTAGGATTATTATTATTTTTTTAACCATGGGTTTTGAGTGATCAGAAAGCATTAGAGTTCTATATTTGCAGGCCACTTCTGGAACCTGTGTCCTGTGAAGCCAAGTTAAATGAGGAATGAATTTATTCATGAGGGAAGAGAGGTTGGGGTAACTTGCATCATTCATGCAATTGAGAATTAAGTAAAAAATGGAAAGGATGCAAAACAGTGGTAAAATGCTTATTGACGTTTTTGTGATGAGGTTATGAAGAATATTAGTTTTGCTTCTCAGCATTAAAGACATTTACATGAATCGTGGAAAATTCCTGAGTTTTTAACTCTTCCAGATTGTCTATGTGGGTAATCTATAGTATTTTCTAGTGTACATTCACTCTTCTTTTAGCTTTCTTCAATTGTAGATACTTATAAGAGTAATGTAAAAGAGTAATTCTCATATATATTGTATAATTAAAATGTCAAGCTCTGCTTCAATCTATTGCAATGTAAAGTATTACTCAATAGCTCCAACAATCCAGTAATGTAAATAATACTGTTACTCATTTTGCTAACAGGATAACCTAAGCTTAGACAGATAACATTTTATCCATCTTAGTGAATAAGATCATTACCAAATTGGCTTCTAAATTGTTCCTAAGAAAATCCTGCCACTTCAAATGAAGAGAATTTTAGAAGTTTTTACCTCACAGTGAAAGGAATCTTCTACTGTGTCGTAGTGTTACTATCAAGAAGTACTACAGGATCATGGGTGGTGCCACATACTTGTAAACTAAGAACTCTAGGAGAATTGCAAATTCAAACCCAGTGTGAGCAGTTTAGTGAAATAGTAAGACCCTATCTCAAAATAAAACATAAAAAATATGGTTGGAGATGTAGTTCATTGTGAAAGCCCTGGGTTCAATTCCTATTACTAAAGCCATCAAACAAACAAATACAGAGTTCACTGTAGATAACTTTTGTTTCTAGTCATCTCTACTTGTCTGATTAACTTTTAATAATAGCAGTCACACTTGCATTGAGTAGGACCGATGTGTTTTCCAGTAGGTCTTAGAAAAAAGAAACTCTGATGAAGGACACAAGCAGTCTCATGGCTCCTGTATCAAAACTTATCCCCCTGGACTTCAGGGGAGGAGAGCAAGAAGTCAACAAGAAGATAAGACTTTCAGTGCTATGCATGAGCTAACTGGGGGAGAACCAGACACCAGCCCTTTCCAGCACACGAGCAGGTAGACAAGAAGAATCAGCGTTCCTTCCCCCTCCGCTTATATGCAACTGGCTGATCTGGAGAAACACAGCCTGTGAGGATAGCTACTGAGGTAAAATGCAACTTAATGCTTGTTTAGTGTTTCATTGACTTTGCAGGCCTAAAACCAGTAGTCTGATCGTCTATTCAGAGGATAACAATACACAATGTAGCATCTATGGGGGATCTCCTTCTGAAGGTGGTGACCATTGTTAATTTCCTGTTATCTTGTTTCAAAAGCCTGTATCATTTTCATTGTTTTGTTTGGTTGGGTTTTGTTCTGCTTCATTTAGTTTGACTGTTGTATCTGATGCCATGGGCAGCTATTTCAAAGATAAGATATATTGTGATGGCCATTTTGAATTTGCAATTATCTTGTTTTGAAGTCCTTTATTGCATTCTTTGTTTTGTTTTTGTTAGTTCTATTCTGTTTCTGTTTTGTTTGATTTCACTATGTCTGAAGGTATGGGCAGCCCTTTTTAAGACAACAAGAGGTATTATGGCATCGATTGATTTGTACTACTTTGTTTTGAAATCCTGTGTCACATTGTCTTGTTTTGATTGGCTTTATTCTGTCTTATTTTGCTTGGTTTTATTCTCTCAAAAATAAAATTAAAAAAATAAATCTATCCCCCTTTCTACTATCTTATTATTCTCACCCATCTGATGAATGTTGTATCTCATAGTCTTTTATATTTCCTTAAATGACCACTTTTCCCATAAAATTGGAGACTAGAGTACAAGGTTGAAATCCTATGAAACAGATTTCAGATCATAGCCACTTAACTTCAATTAAATTCTAAACATAAATCACTAGAAATTAAAAAGGCTTTGCCATGATATTGGAAAAATCAGTTATTTTGTATCCTCTGCAGTCGGTTTACCTGTCTAAATCAAGTACAAGTGAATTTGCTTCATCTAGATATCACTATGTCATTTCTGGTCACTGTTATTTTGGTAACCTCTGTCTTTTTCTAATTAATATCTCAAAACTCATCTTTTTCACTTCCATAAGCATTCACAAATATGATATCAGGACACATACAGAAAATGTGTGAGTGACATAAATTTTTAAATATACTTAGTCTCTATACTCAGTATGGTTTGGTATAAACTGAAAGAATCTATTCAAATTTGATACAGGATAACAGGAAAACTGATCTTACTTGTTACTGTCCTGTTAAAACATTTCAATTGAATTCAACACAGGTGAGATTAAAAAGTGAGCTTTTGCCTTTAAAGGTTAGTTTAAAAATAGCAAATTAAACTTAAAAGGTACTTAATGAGTAAAGAAATAAAAAATCAACATAATAATTTGCTAATCAAGCATTTTCTTTATTCAATTCTTTGGTTTAATTAAGTTTTTTTTTAATTGAATTTTATATGATCCTTATGCAGGTCTAGTGTGCTAACAAAATGAATGTAATCTAAAGGGATCTACTTGCAAATAAGAATAGTTTTGTGTATCTTCTTAAGATTTATTCAGAATTTTTATGACCATATTTTCAGAAAGGAAAAGGGAAATTATCAAAAATCTATTTTTAAATAAGGGAATTTATGCATGTGACTGTGTGTGTCTGTTCACTCATGCATAATGAGGTTATGTTTGTAAATTCAGTGTGAAATTTGAAGACAAATATATAACATTTTTAGCAATTTGATTACTATTTTAAACTAATTGTTTTGGAAAAAAACATTTATTTTAGGTAAAAAATGTGACTGAAAGTGACTGAGCATCTTCATGTTATAATTTATTATTCACTTTTGAATTTATTATTTGACATGGCAAGACTATTTTATTATATTAATTATCAGCTTATAGAATTCAGTTGCACAACTAATAATTTAAGAATAGGCAAAATATTTAATGTTTGAGTTCCTGTGTCTTTTGTTGATAAACTCAAATAGATGTTATTAAGATAAAACATAGATGATAGAATTAGCTCAATATTACAGGAGCTACAAACTTGTGAACAAATGGGCTTAGTATACATGTACAAAGTATTCCACCAAACAACATCAGAATACACATTCTCAGCTGCACATGGGATTTTCTCTAAAATAGACCATATACTAGCCCACAGAATATGCTTAAATAAATGCAAAAGAATTGAAATTATCCCATTCATGTTACCTAACCACAGTGTCATGACACTGGATATTAATGACAGAAAAATGGCAAAAACTTGATAAAAGCATGGAAATTAAATGATACCCTCCTGAGTAACCAATGTGTCACAAAAGAAATTAAAAACTAAACTATATCTACAAGCAAATGAAAAATGCAAATACAACTTTACCAGTATCTGTGGAACACAGTGAAAGCAGACCTCAGAGGGAAATGTATTTTTGTGAATTCTCACACCAGAAAAACAGAATGAGCACAAATAACTAACCTTCTAGAAAAAGAAGAGCAAGTCAAGCCCAAAACCTAAAAATGGGAGGAAATTATAAAGATCAAAGCAGAAATCAACACAATTGAGACTAAGAAAACAGTAGGAAGAACAAATTGGAGAGTTGGTTATTAAAAAAGAATAAAAAAAAAGATAAACCCCTAGTCAACTTTATTAAAAAAAGGAAAGAAAAATCTCAAATTCATTAATAAGAAATTAAAATGGTGAAATCACTACAGATCCTGTGGAAATACAGAAGATTATCAATTCCAACTTCAAAAACCTTTAGTCTCATAGGTTCAACAATGTAGAAGAAATGGACCGATTTCTATAAACATATGAATCATCAAAGCTGGATCAAGAAGATATAAAAATTCTGAATAACTCAATTTCAGCTATTGAAATTGAAAATGTAATTAGAAACTTGCCAAAAATGAAAAGGCCAGTTCCTAATAGATTCACAGTTGAATTCTACCATAAATTTAAAGAAAACTTAATTCCAATACTCCTCAAACTCTTCAATTAAATTGAAAGGGAAGTAATTCTCCCTAACTCATTCCTGGAAGTATTACTCTGATACCAAAACCAGAGACAGACTCAACCAAGGAGGAGAGCTACAGGCTAATCTCCCTAATAAATATAGATGGAAAAATCCTCAATAAAATACTGGCAAATAGAATACAGTGAATCATCAAGATTATACACCATGACCAAGTGAGATTCATCCCAGGAATGCAAGGATGGTTCCACATATGCAAATCAACAATCCTACTACACCATATCGACAGAACGAGAGGCAAGAATCACATGATCATCTCAATAGATGCAGAAAAAGCTTTTGATAAAGTCCAAAACTCATTCATAATAAAATCCTTAGGGAAATTCAGAATATCTCATCTTTACCTCAATCTGATAAAAGTAATATGAGATAAATCAACAGCCATCATCTTATTAAATGAACAAAAACTGAAAGCTTTCAACCTAAAATCAGGAACAAGACAAGGATGTTCATTATCATTATTCCTATTTGATATAGTTCTGGAAACATTAGACAGAGCAGTTAAACAAGAGAGAGAAATAAAAGGAATAGGGATAGGAAAAGAATAAATTAACCTATCATTATTTGCAGATGACATGATGTTCTACATAGAAGACTCCAAAAACTCCACTGAAAGACTTCTAAACCTAATAACCAAATTCAGTAAATTAGCTGGATGCAAACTCAACAATCAAAAATCAATAGCATTCCTGTACACAAACAAAAAAACCAATTAAGAGAGAAACAAAGGCAACCATATCCTTCATAATAGCACCCAAAAATGAAATAATTAAGAATCAATCTAACAAAGGAAGTAAAAGATTTACACACTGAAAATTACAGTACTCTGAATAAAAAAATCAAAGAGGATTTCAGAAAATGGAAAGACATCCTTGTTCATGGACTGGAAGAAAAAAATTGTGAAAATGACCATACTCACAAGAACTGATTTTATTAAAGGTGATTATATGAGCAGCTACTGTAAAGAAAATGAGACATTATAGTAGCCATTGCTGATTTATTATCATGTTTTATACTCCAATAATGCTTTTATTCTTTGATTTGATTGGTTTTAGTTGACTCTCTTTTATTTGATTGAAGTATAAGAGAAGGTATGGACAACTATCTTGAAGAAAACAAGAGACATTATGGTAGCCATTGGTGATTCCTTACTGTCTGGTTTGAAAGCTGGTAATGCTTTCATTCTTTTCTTTGATTGGTTTTATACTATTCTGTCTTGTTTGAATTTATTATGTGTGAAGGTATGAACAACTATTTTGAAGAAAAAAAAGAGACACAATCGTAGCCATTGTTGATTTCCTGTTGTCTTGTTTCAAAGTCATATATTGCTTGCATTGTTCTTTTCTGATCAGCTTTGTTCTATTCTACTCTGTTTTGTTTTGTTCTGTTTTTTTCTCATTAAAATTAAAAAAAAGAAAATGAGCATACTTCCAAAATTGTTACACAGTTTTAATGCAATGCCAATCAAAATACCATTAACATATCTCACAGATCTAGAGAATTCATTCCTAAAACTCATCTGGAGCCAGCAAAAACCTGGAATAGCAAAGGTAATCCTGGGCAACAAAGGAAAGGCAGGAGGCATACCAATCCCTGACTTGAAATTATACTACAATGTTAGTGTAAAAAATCAGCATAGTACTGGAAAAAAAAAACCCTGAAGATCAGTGGTATAGATTAGAAGATACAGCCACAAATACAAACATACTCAGCCAACTCATCTTTGACAAAGGGGCCATATATGTTCATTGGAAAAAAGACAGTCTTTTTAATAAGTGGTGGAAAAAGTGGCTTTCCATATGCCTAAAACTAAAACTAGATCTATGTCTATCACAATGCATTAAGCTAAAATCAAAGATCTAAATATTAAAACAGAAACACTAAATCTGCTGGAAGACCAAGTAGGTAGTAATCTTGAAGGCATAGGGGTAGGCAGAGAGTTCATGAAGGAAAACCAAACTGCACAGCAAATCATTCACGGGATCAACAACTGGGATCTCATCTTATTAAAAAATTTTTGCATGTCAAAAGAAATTACCCACAGAGTAAAAAGAAAACCAACTAATTGAGAAAAAATCTTAGCCACCTATCCCTCAGAAAAAGGACTCTAGTCTAAAGTATATAAAAAAATTTAAAACATCAGGCCCCCAAAATTCAAAGACCCAATCCAAAAATTGGCATCTGAGATGAACGCACACTTCTCAGATGAAGAATTACAAATTGCAAATAAATATATTTTTTAAAAAGTTCAATGTCATTCCTCATTCAAAAAATGCAAATTGAAACAACTCTAAGATTCCACCTCAACCCAGAAAGAATGGCTATCATCAAGAAATCAATGGATAACAAATGCTGGCAGGGCTGTGGGAAAAAAGGAACTCTTCTCCATTGTTGGTGGGAGTGTAGACTGGTACAACCATGGTGAAATCAGTGTGGATATTCCTTAAAAAACTAGGATTAGAGGTTCCATTAGTCCAAGCTATTCCCCTTCTGAGTATTTTCCCAAAGAACTGAAAACTTTATGCTACAGTGATATATGTATACCTGTGTTTATAGCTACCCCATTTTTAATAGCCAGATCTTAGAAACAACCCAAATGTCCAGCAACTGAGAAAAGATGTGGTATTTTTATACAATGGAATACTATGCAGCTATAAAGAATGATAAACTTGAGGCTTTTATAGGTAAATGGATGTGACTAGAAATCATATTCATAAGTGAAATAAATCATATTTGCAAGTTTAAACACCATAGTGTGTAATACACTGAAAGAGTGTATATTATCCAAAAGTTACAATTGACATAGTAAAAGAAAAAAAAAACTGCTCAAAAGTAAATTATATTGTTTGATCAATCTTGCAAGCCTATATCTGGTAACCTGAGCAACTATTTTGAAGTTAAAAATATGCAACATAACAACCATTGCTAAATTCCTTTCTTCTTGTTTTGAAATCCTGTATCACTATTGTCTGTTGTTCATGTTGCTCTTGCAATTTTGCTTTTGTTGTTGTTTTTAAGGTTTTTTTGCTTTTTAATTTTTCTGTTTTTTTCTGTTCAAAATAAAAAAAATGAGCTAGAAAGTTAACACTATAACAATGAGATTTGCTAATTAAAATTAATGTTTTTCATGACACTCAACAGATATTAGTGTAATTCTAAATTTAACTCTGTAAATACTTAAACATTTATTGTATTAGCATCATTTTTCATTTATCATTTAAATTTTATATTGTAAATAATGTTACAACTAGTGGTTTGCAGCATTCAAAAATAAATTATAATGAGTATACTATTATAATAATTCATGTTATTGTTACACAACACAATTTCTATTTGAAAGAAGATTTGAAATAGACTAAAGTGAAATGAAAAAGAATCCAATTAAAAAAGGGATTAACAAAGAACCAAGTACAAATAAATAACATATAAGATAAATTTATATCCTAAAACTTAGGCTAAAATAAATAATTAAAATTGAGTATAGAGCAAAGCTCGAATTTCACAGCAACCAAGAAAAAATGCAAAAGACTAATTTTTTACTTATTATTGTTTCATTTGTATAGCATGCTAATTAATTGGAAAGGCATTATGCCATTTTTGACTTTCAGCAATTTTGTTTTTTAGCCCAATGTGTAATTGACTCCAGCTGTGTAACAAACTCTACAATATTAAATAAGTTTATTATTGTTAACAATGCACATTTATTGAGCCCATTTAAATGGAAGTTTCCTGGTGACAGTTTATTCTATATTGGTTTCAATCAGGCTTTTCTGGCTAGCCTGGGAAATGTTTCTCTCTTATGAATGCGCAAGTGTTTCTGAAAACTTTATTTGTAACAGTCCACTGGCTACAACAAACTACCTGACTTTGGCTTAATGTAAGAGGAGTCCCCTTGCTTCACCCCAACATTAGGAAAAAATTAGTAAGAAAAATGGAGAAAGGGATGTATGCCTGTAAAGAAGTGGAAAATTATAACACAAATTCTGTCTGTCATAGTCATATCCAGTTAATCATTTAACAAATGATTATTAAACACTTAGCATGTGGCAGCAAATATTTTAAGTATAGGGAGCAAAGCTGAGAATAGAATACAAAAATCCCTGACTTAACAGAGTTAATATTTAGAGAAATGAGACTCAAATTATATGACATATATAATACTATTATTATGTAATGAAAATATATAAAACTCTAATGAAGGTAATGGAGTATCAGTGAAGGTAAAATTTAATATAGTGAGAGAAAGATACATGGAGGAGGCACATTACAAGTGGTGAAGGCTTTACTGGTGTATATAACAAGATTTAAACTATTATTTAATATAATTAATTATGGAGAGAACAATAGAAACAAATACAAACCCTGAAAGCCAGTCAAATTATACAAATGAACAGAATAATTAGATGAGATCAGAGAGAAAAAAAAGAATGGAAAAGCAAATAGCATACAGAGGTTTGCAATCATTTGGATATCCAGTGTATCCCAGTTATATGTGTCAGAGAATTAGTCTCCATAAAGGCAGTCTGAGGCAGCTATGGGGTCTTTAAGAGGTAAAGCCTAGTGAGAGGTCTTTAAACCATAGGGGACATTCCTATGAGGAATGTGGGACCGGGCTGCACTCTTTTTCTTACTTTTCTTTTCCATCTGTGAAGTGAGACATTTTACTTTTGTGCATACTACTGAGATGATATACTGCCTCTCCACAGGCACAATAATAACAGGACCAATCCATCAAAAACTGAAAATTCTAAAGCTGTGAGCCAAAATAAACCTTTTCCCTTTATAGATTGATTATATTGTCAGCTAGCGTGGGTCCTTGCATTAATAACAATGGAAATTAAAACTAAAGCAACACTGTGAATTTACAGGCAAAACTGTGATTGGAAGGTAAGAGAGGATAAGGAGAGGGATTCAAACTGGTAGTGGCTGCAGAGGCACACTCTGGTGCAGGGGATCAGACTGACAATTTACGAAAGGATGGGGTACTGTGCCAAGCAGGGATCTGGTCAGTTATTGTCTCAGCCCTAGTTTCATATCTCCAAGGGAATCCTCATGATGCATAGGACAATTCTACTGCTATGTAAAACATTCTCATGACTTATAACATTCTCAGTCATAGGAGGCTTGGCTAGAATCCAGGGTGCCATAGGTTTAGGGCATGGAAACTTCTGGTCATAAGAGTTTCCAGGCTTGAAGTGCTACAGAGCAGACAAAGTAAATTTAGTGTTATTAAAATGTACACCAACTTTTAGAAAAATGCACCACAAATGACTATAGTGTCTGCATCCAGAGGAGATGAGAATTTGAACCAAAGTTTTACAAAGTGAAGGCAAAACTTTGTCCTGCTTTTAGTTACCTATTGGACATAGGAAGAACTAAATGAACGTTCATGTTTGTTTTTAGCAAAAAGCATGTTTATGTCCTGGTACAACTTGGAAGAAAATACAACTCATAGCTTTAATGAGTAACAAGTTAAAACCCTGGAATTTACTTATCATCCCTATAGTTGTCTCTGACTAAGTAATCCCTTTGACTATGATACTTATTATATCAACAGCGGGCTGAATAACATAGAAATTTGGCACCAAGAAGTAAGGTCTTGCCATTATCAGACACCTCATATCATATAAGAGCACTTGGAATTGATTTGCAAAAAAAAATTGAGAAATTTCAGAGAATCTGGAGCAATCCCCTAATGGTGCACATAAAGTTTAATGAGTGATTCTAGTGTGGACTCAGAAAACCAGAATTTTAACAAGAGTATGGACAGTAAAATCCATTTGTAGTGTGCCTTAGATACAAGACAAAGAATATAGGATTTAATTTTGATTCTGCTGTGGTGTAGCCTTTTCTTATTGTTCCTCTCATCTTCCCCTTTGGAACACCAATGAGATAGGAAAAATAGGGAGAAGAAAGAAAAACAGGTAAAAAGGCGACTAAGAAACTATAGTTCTAAACCATGTTCAACATTACCACATCTTCTCCATGTCTGTGATACATGTCTTGATTTTCTAGGCTTGTGACCAACTTCCCAGAAACCTAAGAAATGGTTAGAGCTTTGTCATAGACTAGTTTCCTAACCACCTAAAATCTCTGCAAATCTAAATTGGCTTATGTCCTTATCCCTTCAACTTTGAGGAATCAACTAAAGCAAGGAAAGATTTATGACAGGGACAAATAGGTAGGACCAATAGATACTAATGGATAACTAAAAGTAGTCAAAAACTTCACACCTCTGCCTTCATTTTATATGTCTCTGTTGGGGTTTGGATTTGGAATGTTCCACAAAACTTCATGTACTTTAAGACTAGGCTTTGGAAAGTGATTGGTAATATAGGCACTGTGTGCATCCGTGGGTTAATCCACAGGAAAGTTCAGAGCTAAATGTGCTTTGGGGCAGTTGGGGTCTGTTCAGAAGAGTTCAGTCACCAGGGAAGGTGAGTTCTACAGGGGTATACCACCCCTCCCTGTTCTTCCCCTTGCTCTCGGCTTCTTGGCCACAATGACGTGAGAAGTTTTTTTTTCTCATGCTTGGTTGTCAGGCTCTCCCCCTCTTGGAGCAGGCCAACCATACAGAGATGGAGATTTCTGAAACTGTGAGCCAAAATAAACCTCTCCTCCTTTAAGTTGCGGGTGTCAGATATTTTATCCCACTTGCAAAGCAAGTGACTGAGATAATCTTTCTTATTACTTTTAATACTCTGGGTCTGATCCTTGTACAGCTCTAAATATATGCATGGTAGTCATGTAAGAAAAATCTGTATTACAAGTTTTATTAGCACTAAATTTACGCAGGCTGACTGGCCCCCTTCAAGACTGAGGGCACTGAGATAAGAGTAACTAAAGTATTTTCAGGATTTTCAGGGACACGCAGTCGTCAGCTTTTATGTCATATAATTCCAAACCTCTGCACTGATGCCTGGATGTGTCCAGCAATGACCCAAATTATATGGTAATCTCCAATCCCACAAAAAGAACTATGACCTATGTAGAGGTTATTTTCCCAAGTGAGACCAGTCATTCAATAACAAAAGCAGAAACTGTCTCGCCCTCCGAGGCACCAGCATACAAACTGACGTAGTTCTCTGAGCCACACGGAAACTCTTCATCAGCGTATGTCCCCTTTTGCTGCTCAAGATGAACTCCTTTCCTTAGTTCCCCATATTTTCTAAGTGTCTGTAATAAATTTGTGTATACTTCACAAAAAATCATCACAAAATAGGTTTTCTTTAATGACTGTTAATAATTCTACTCCATGTGACAAGTTGCTTCTTTGGTGCCCATGAAGGACATGAACCCCTTGTCTTCTTTGGAGACCTCCTCTGACTTTGTCTGCTGAGAGGAATGCTGATTTTGTCCATGTCTTATTGTACCTTAGAAATGTGTAACTTGTGTTTTTGGGTTTTGTTGTTTGTTTTTTTGTTTGATTTTTCATTTATTACAAGGCTCACAGTACGGTTTACCCTGAATCTTGGAGAAGAGTTTGGAGATGAATGTTTGAGAAATTTTAAGATAGTTAAGACTGGGGGAGCTTGGAGATAGACTGAATGCATTGTAAGACTGACATAAAAATTTGGGGTCCAGAAATAGAATCATAAGGTATAGGTCTTAAGAGCCTCCATCATAGGTCCAAGTTTTCAAGATTACTCTCCAGGAAGTTCCTGTATGAAGATGGGGGAACATTCTGGAGGTCTACCTGGTTGAAGGTCTTCAGGACATGGATGACATGTCCTTGACAAAGACAGTGAGACTCTGGTGTCCTCATCCATCTCTTTGATTCCTGACCATCAGGTGAATTGTTTTGCTCTACTACAAGCTCCTGTAATATGTGCTGCCTCCATACATAACCAGAGTATATGGTCAACTCCAAAGCATCAGCCATGATAACACAGTTTTTTCCTAAGTTGATTATCTCTATCATCTGTGAACGTCACTGAAAGATTTAAACTATCATTGAGATTTTGACTATTATTTTCAGAGCAAAGACAATGATGAGTTTTGTGGCCTAACAGGTATAATTGTTATATAGGTTCATTGTATCTTTTCTATTGAGAATTGAGTGTGGTCAGGCAAGAGGGGAGAGATTTAAACACTATTATAATAACTTACATGAGATATAATGGTGACTTCAAGCCTTGGATGACAGCTATAGTAATGGTGGTGGTGAGATTGTGTTTAAAATTGTATTTATTCTAAGGAATAATGGACAGAATTGACTAATAGATTAGGCTTGCCTGAGGAACCAAACAAAACTGCCTTTAAAATTATCTAAGCAACTATGAAGCAAAAGGGACCATTACTAGAAGTGGAAATACTGTGAGCTTTTAATGATGATCAATAGTTTGTGGAAGTTTATTACAGTGGAAAGTCAAGTATGCAAGCATTTATAAAGGCCTTAATGTCATGGGTAAGTTTAAACTAAAGATATAAATGTTAATTATCCTTAAGCATAGTGGAACCTATGGTAATGCCACACATGGTTCTCAAATACAATTTAAGTGATATATTAATATATTAAATTTAAACACATATGCCTATTCACCCACTGTTTTTAAGCCTATGCTCGGGCCAGAGTTCCTGTTTCATATCTTATAATACATTTCAGTTGCTGGGTATCTTGTAAAATACTCACAAATTTACATAAGATTCAATAAAATGACCCAAAAAAGAATTTCAGTTGCAAGAGTGGAAACAGAGGTTAAGTGAGACAGCTACAGAAGCCAAATTGAATGAGCTGAGAAAAGATAAAGATGGATGGAGGAAAGGATCTCACTGAAGAAAGACATGCCTACAGCTCAATGGAAACCAAACATTCTAGGCATATGTTTCATCATCCATTGGTCTAGAAATACTAAAATTTGAGCATAGAGATTGTTTGAATACAGTAGTATCTAAAGTGGGCAGGATTGGACACTAAAATCTGATGTGGTTTTGGCATCAGATTCCAGGAATCCCCAATAGTTACATGAAAGATATATTAAAATCATTCTCATTAAAACCATCCTATTTTAGTCTTTTACATAAATTTCAGTCTCTGAAACACTATGAATTCTCCTTTGAGTGGTCTTTCTATAATTCTAGAGTCCTATAATCTTTCACTTCTGTTTAAAAAGCTGCAATATTTGCTTGTTCCCGCATCAATACCCAAGTCAATGTGGCAGGAGCAATTAGCTTGGTATGTATTTTACAAATAAAGATTTTGAAATAATCTGTACATGGGCACTTTTGGGAAAGCTTGACTATTGCATTGAACTCTGTATTCATTTGCAATTAACTTGTTTTGTTTATTTTCTTATATCATTAGCACACTTATTAAAAAAGTGATACAAATAGACTTCATGCCAATTACATAAGAAAATAATTGGATTTTATTAATCCAGGAACTCAGGCAATCAATTAAGGCAAGAGTACTCTAGTCTCAGTCACCTCATTATTCTTCATGTAAATTAATCACAAATACTAATGGATGGTTTAGAAATGGATGCTTTATTTCCTTACACAACATATAAAAGCTCTTAAAGTGGTAATGTTTGTGTCTTTGGAATAAAAATATTTATTTTCACTGATTGAAGCTTTTGCTTAAATGTAGAAATTATTACCCTGCATTGTGTTGTTGGCTCCCATTATAAATTCTGGTTAAATATATGAATTTAACAGATAAATGAATATCCATTTTAAATTTAAACTTAACAGAAATGTCAAATGGATCAGGGATTAAGAGAAATAAGCTATATGCTGCATACTTTCAAACTCCATTAATGAGACTTATTGTCTCCATGGGGATAAGTAATATATTGACTTTGTATCCCAAGTTTCCTCACTTTGAATTAGGGATGCTCATGTTAGATTTGGCCCCGGGAAAATCTATGGCAAGATATGCAAAATTCCAGTTGTGTAGTAGGTCTTCTATGGAAGATTTTTCTTTCTGCTTCGTCTTTTTGGCTCAAGTATTTGGGTGAACCACCTCAAGTCATGGTTTGTAGTAGATGCCATCTTGATTTTTTTCTTAAACTAATAGTGTTGAGGTTCTTAATGTGATCAACTAACAGTCAATCTCAAACATATCATACCAATATGTAGGTTATCTAGAGCCTATAGGTAGCTTATTCCTCTATCAACTATTTCTGTGGCATCTATTCTGTAACACAATTGCACTGGAGACTTAATCCTGAGGATTGATATACTATCATATTTCTGCCTTACTTGAGATTGTAAATAAGTGGGCAAGATAGATGATTTAAAACTACACTGTGATAAGAGATTCGTTGTGGAAAGTATTACAGGGGTCCTTTTGGAATCCTGCTTCCTATGCTGTGACCTGGAAACTTGCTTTACACAGTAAACTGGAGAAATTGCAAGGCTGTCTTTGAATGTTTCACTCATTCCAAGAGCACAGAAATTCACTGCCTGTCATCTGATGTCTGAAATCAATTGCTTCATATACTTTTATACAGTGAGAAGGGTATTCCTAGATAGTCACTGCTTCATGGGTGATAGTGAAGGTGTTTATTCAATATTAAAGGGGTTATTAAAATATACACATTTCTGATTCCTTGCCTCGCCTTTAATTGCTAGTAATTTATTGGAAGTATATTTTCTATTGAAGTAGAACTTGAGTATAGAACAGAAGAGATGAGACTACAATTTAATATTTTTTGACAAATTGTGTGACACCCATGTAAAGACACATCCTGAACCAAGCATTTCAGAAATCCACATCTGTCCTTTTCTGTTAGGTGACTCTCTGCTGAAATTAACAACCCAGGCTAACAAAAATACATAAATTTTCACTGTTCTGTATTTTTGTGTCCTATATTTGTATCATTCTATATTGGACTTCATTGTCAAAAATATATTTATGGGATTCATCCACGATGTATATAACAATTTACACATTCTTTTAGCAGTTACAATCATTTCTTTCCTCTATAATTACTCTGCTTTCTGTATAATAAAATGTCTGACCGTTGTCCTTTGGTGGAAAAAGGTTATTTCAAAAAATTTTGTTCCAAAAAAGAATAGTGCTACACTTACGATCATTCTTCTACAATTGTTTTGGCAAACATATATGAACATATTTTTGCTGCCTAATATCTAGAAATTGACCCTCTTGTTTAATTAAAATAGGTTCGGAATAAACACAACACTGCAAACAAGACCGTAACCTTTTCTTTCTCCACGTTTCCTTCATATAGATGACTGTCTTAGTCTGTTCGGGTTGTGTGGTAAATTAATGGTCAACATGAGTGTGAATGCCCAGCTGAAATAAGTCAGAACGATTCTGGGCATGGAAGATTCATTTGAGGCTTGCTGCTAGAGTGTCATAAAAGGAGAATGGGAGGGGAAGATTGCAGGCTTCTGATTTTCCTGAATAAGCTGCTTTTCAGTGGATTTTCTTTAAAGAAACTTTGGCTGCTGTCTCCCTTTGGGAGAGTGCCCATCCTCATCTTCATCTTGGACAACGTCTCCTGATTTCCAGTGCAGCTCTCTCAGTCTTGTGACACACATGCTTCACCCTGCCAGAGCACGGGCTTTCTAACTTTCACCACTGCCCCTTGGGTCTTTCCAGTGTGAATCCTTGATGTGAACTTGCAGATGATATCACCATGAACTCCAAGCCCTTGATCTGATCCTTTGAGTTTCCATTGCACAGACAGACCTTCTGTGCTCTTCCACCTCTGACTCTAGGAAGCATTGATGAATTCAGGGTACTACTACAAAACACCAGGAATTTAGGTAACTTAAAACACCAGAAATTTATTTTTCACAGTTCTGGAGTTTGGGAATTTCAAGCTGGACTCGTGGATTTGGTGAGAGCCTCTTTATCAATTCATGGGACACCAAATTTTCATTGTTTTCTCACATGATAAAGGAACAAAGAAGCTGCTTTATCTTTTTTCATAAAAGCCTTAATTCCATTCATGAGGGGTCCTTTTTTTCCAAAAATTTATTGTGGTTTTGAAAGTTGACAGAAAATACATATTAAAGTTGTAACATGTTATATTTAAATATGTATGCTTTGTGAAACTATTACATTAACTGAGTTAATTATTATGTATAAATCAACTTACATAACTACCTCTTTGTGCGCATGTGTGTCAATGTATGTCATGGGAATACTTACAATCCATTTTTATCACATTTCAAGGATACAATGTAGTGTTAACTAAGTTGCTTAACAACGTCATACTATATTAATATATAATATATATTAGTGTCTGTAATATAATATAGTGTCTATAACTTATTCATCACATAAACGAAAGTGTGATATGATTGACCAACACTTTCCCATTTCTCCAGGCACCCCGTAATGGACAGACTACTTTTTATTTTAAGACAGTCTTTATGATTCCACTTATGGTAAAGTTTAGATCTGTACTACCTCACTCCAAGTCTCAAGTGTGGAGATGACTCCTGAAACTACTATTCTGCCATCTTACTGATGTAAATTCTTACTCAGGTTTTCATATACTTACACACATGCACACTATTTATATATAGCAACATATAGTTTAACATGACTAATATCTAGTAGAACAATATTAGTTTTTTATCATTATTATATTTTTTCAAATTATGAAATATAAGTCTTGCAGTCAGTGTTCTGTTGATTGCATAACCATAATTTCACTTTCCTTGTTATTTCATGGAAAAGACTTTATTTTCAGAAATGTAATCCACTTGTGAACATTTATTTACAAATTCTCTCCTTTATTTGTAAGAGGAGATAATTGAAATTTGAAATGAATAAAGATAATAAGAAATATTTAAAGTTGCATTGCCAATTATTTATATGATAATTCTATGGATTATTCAACATTATTTTGCATGTCAGTATTTTATGTACATTAACATACAAATATTTATTTATGTTTAAACTTATGGATATTAATTTAGGGAAGGATTAGCTTATGATTCTTGATTTATATAATTATCAGACTACATTTTCCAAATGTAAATTTATTCTTTCTCCATTACTTCCTCTTGGAAATTAAATATGTGTATAGTTAGTGCAGCACTGATTAAAATAGTATCAGATTTTACAGAGTATAGCATCCACAAGAAGTCATTGAAGATAGATTACCATACTTTCATGTATTGGAATATGTAGCCACCCACACACCAACACTGGGAAAAGAATGCTGCACATAAATGGCAGAATAATTGCAGAATGATGTATTAGGTAGGCTTTTCCAGGTATAAAAAAGGGAGTTAATATATATATATGCTAGCACTGCATATGTAAATATATAACTGGAAATAAAAATACATTTAATATCTATGTATATATATACAGACACATATGTATGCATGCACACGTATAGAATTTAACAGAAAATGATAATATTATTCACCTTTAGCGTGGAGGACTAAGAGATCAACAAGTGAAAACAGTTCAGGTTATATTTTTCGCTATTCACGCTGGTTATCTTTTGAATTTTAATTATGTAATTATATGAATGTATGACTCATTCAAACCAAAGAAAAGACAACTTGTTTCACCATTTAGTTTGTTTTTCTAATATATAGTGAGACTTAAATTTCTACCATTAGTTACTAAGAATACCTGTTTCCCTGAATACTTACTACTTTCAGTGACATCAATCTTTAGAATTGTCATTATTTTGCAGGATAAAAAAAGATTATATTGCTGTGATTTTCATTATCTTCTCTACTGGAGGCATTAAACATCTTTTCATATGTTTATTAGACATCTGCATCTTTTCCTTCTTAGATTGCCTTTTTATATGTTTGAATTGCTTTTATTTTGGCAATTTGCAGAGTTCTAGTATATTCAAGATGTTAGCATTATACTTTCCCACCTTTCTTGCAATAAAAGTATTTTTGTAATAAAATAAATGTAATCTAAAATTTATATTACCTGGTCAATTCAGAATTTTATGGTTAGTGTCTAGTGGTGATAGAAGAAAAAAGAAACTCCTACATTTGCAGTGTGTGTAACAATTTACAAAGTTTTATGATACTCTTTTTGTATAAAAATGTTAACTTAATTTTTGGTATTGATTCATGTGTAATTTAAAATTCAAAGTATAAAAATGTTTATGTGAATTTTTTTTTCATTCTGAATGATTCAGTCCCATTTGCTACAGCAACTTTTTTTAGAAATTTTTCCTAGTCTTCCAAAGTATTTATCAATATAAACCTGATGTATAATTTTCCTCTTTTGGATAAGTTTTAGAGATACTATGCTTCCTCTTGAATTTCATTTAATCATGTATTGTAGAAAACACGGTCGATTAGCATAGGCACATATTTTCTGGAAGAATGATAAACTTTTTATGTCTGTGTTGCAGTTTATTTATTCATCATTTTAATAATGAATGTTTATGATGCAACTTTCTCAATGATTACATCCTTTCAAAATGCATTTGCTGAAAAGTAATCCCCACAACGTTAATATTAAGATGTAGGGCATTTAGGGGTTCAAAGGTCGTGAAACAGTACAGAACATAATCCTGAGTGACATAATTTAAAATTCCATCCCTGAATGATGAAATCCTGAAAGATTAAAATTTTTAAGCTAAAATCTTTGAGGATAAAAATCTCCAAAATCACAATCCTATATGTCTAAAAATATGAATAAAGAAATTCTGAGAAAAAAAAAGAAATTCTACTAGGCAAAGAATAAAGACCAGTAAAAAGCTGAATTCTGGAGAAGTTCATAGAGCATTTTGCTTCTGTAGACAAGATAGCTGTAGACAAGATAGAAGTATGCACTACTTCTGCACTTCATTGATGACATCATCCTTGCCTACAAACAATACATTGCATCAGAGAACAACAACTACAACAAAAATTCAATATAACCACCCAACAATCTTCTCAATCAAACAAATTTGCTGATACAGAAGTTCCTGTATAGTTGAGCTTTCCTGGGTAAGGATCAAACTGTGGTAGATGTTTGACTTCTTATATTTACCACTAAACCTAACATAGAAAAACTTGTCCAATTCAGAATTTTATGGTTAGTGTGTAGAAAATATGTGTCTATGCATATTTCACTTTGACTAATGGAGGACTATTTCAAAACTGTCCTCATTAATCTTTTATCAAATATGTGCAGTTAATCCCCTTATAATGTTTGCAGTCATTTTTGTATTAATGATTGGGAAAGACAAGGTATTTATATACTCACAATGGAAAATTTAGTGGACTTTGCAGAAGAAAACACATTTTAAATGGATCCACAAACCACAAGGATAGATCATTTTGATCAAAGCTTTAAAAATGAATTTCAAGGTATGATCAGTAGAAGTGCATTTATTTTTTTCAGTTCGACTCAATCCATTTGGCAGAAAATTCTATGAGTGAATTGGTCATATGATATCACAGTAGCAGAAACTCATTCAAAAATGTGTCATTTGTTTGCACTGCTATTTCTTCCAACTGATGCAAGTCAACAAGACTTTAAAGACATAGAGCTGTATTTCCATGAAGATGTGAATAAAGTTGCTGGCTGATTAACAAATAATTGTTTGCACAGTATGATGAAACACTTACATAAGAGTATTATCTTTAATCATCATTATTCCTTCAGCCAAATTTGAAGTTGATATGTGACTGCATACAGAATGGATTAACACCTCCCCAAAGAAGCATTGCATGGAGGATGGGAAAATCTGTTTATTTACTTATTTATTTTGTATGTGTGCATACCAGTAATTGAACTCAGGACCTTGTGCTCACCAGGCAGGTGCTGTACTGCTGAGTCATATCCCTGGCAGCAGGATGGGACAATTTAATAGGGATAGTTCATATCAGTTTAGACCCAAACACAGGAGAATTTTGAAGAGAACAGTGTTACTAGAAAATGAATGTGAACATATTATCTGAGGATAGCCTGTGTCAAAGAAAAAAAATCCCTTATTTATCACAATGCAGAACTTCAAAAGATACTTAATGATTATAACAGTTGGCAGATTCTTCCAGAACATCTCCTTGTAATTTTCAATAATCTTTCCGCATAACACACTTTTTACGGGTAAACATTTTAAATTTTTCTTGAGGGAGGAAAATTTCTAAAATTGTCTTGAGGTATTGGGTTTTGAATATGCAAAGTATACCCTCTCCCACTGAGCTAGACCATTCAGCCCTGTTTTTATTATTTGTACTATTTTATCATCATTATTTTTAATTTAAAGTTACATTTCATATTTGTATCTTTTCCACTACTGGAGGAACACATAAATTGTTGAAAATCTTTGAGAGTGTTCTAATTTTTTTGCACGCATTTCTTGGTAATTTAACTTCCTGAAAGTACCTTATCAGAATGTTGATTTCCTGTGTAAACATTGTGCATGTGCCTAAAGAACGCTGAAACTTCCTCAGTAAATGAAAGTATTCCTTTTTCTGTACATTTGTCATTGCAAAAGAGAAAATTTCTCAAAACCTTTGCTTTAGGAGCAACTGTGTATGATATGATGACTCATAATGGTTTTTGGGCACTCGTCAAAAGATAGGTTGCACAGGATTTTAGATGACTTCAGTCATGAACTTAAGTATACAAATTTAAAAATTATGGCATAATATGCTTAAAAACTATGTTTTTTGACTTATTTATTTATGAACAGTTTGTCTATTCAAAACTTTTATGCTCTTCATACTGACCATAAGCATACCTGGGTGTTTATGGTTACAGAAGTATATTTTTATTAGCACCTATTATGTTGTATAAAGTGGAAAAGTTCTGTTGAGTTTGTTTCTCAGATAAATTCACTTAATATAATATAAATATATTCAATATTTTCATTACTTTTGATAGAATAATATTTGGAGATTTTTATCTTCAGAATTTGAAAATTTAGGATTATGGTGTTCAAGATTGTGTTCTTCTGGATTATAGGTCAAACCTGCCATAAAGATAGGTTACTCATTCATGAGAATCTTGCCTTCACAAATCTTGCCTAGGGAGATAGCAAATGTTTGTCACAATATAAGGACACAGAAGGAACAGCTTTTAGGAGCAGACTTTTACCTGATACTAAGTCTGTACTATCTTGATGTTGTTCTTCTCTTCTTCCAGATAGTGAAAAATAAATTATTCTTGTTTATATACTACTCATTCTACTGTATTTCATTATAGAAGTCTAAATGGACCACGAAATTGCATTCAGTATTTTGCTATTATCAACAAGTACGGACAATTATATTTATTATTTCACATTTTTAAATATGTAAGATCTAGGAAGGGAAATCACTGTGTCAAAATGTACATGTACTTTGGATATTAATAAATATCACCACATCTTACCTTTAACAATATTTGCTTTTACATGATGACAAATTCAATCTCATCTCAAAGTTTTCAATATTTTAAAATCTGATACATGAAAAATAATATTCTTGTATTTTTGTTATTTTACATATATGTATTTTTTTCCCACTTAAATGAAATAAATAAACCATAAGTCTGCATGGCTCTCCTCACTCACTATTGAGTACCTTAATCTCTTCCCTAAATCTGAGATTTCAAATGCTGTTTATTTCATTGAATTTGGTATATGTATTCATCTTCTCCACTTTTAGTACTGCTTGTTGGTTCTCAAGTAAACCCAAAGGAGTATACTTATTGAATTCTTTATTTTTTAAAAAAATTTAGATTATAACCATGACCTTGAATGCTTCTCTAATAATTTCAATATTCAAATATCTGTATTTGAATATCTTTATAATTATCTTCAAACTAATTTTCAATTTGTATGTAAAATATCTATTACTTCTTGAACTTTTATCTCAAACACAAACACTGTCTCTTGATTGAACTATTGCACTATTAAGGAATAAATATTGTTTTATAGTACAAAGCCTCTTTAGATCTTAAAGGAAAGGCTGTTTAGCAATATTTAAGTTATTTGAACCTTATACACCTTAGAATGAACACTGAAAACCCAAATTTTTATCTGCATGTTGACAATGGAAAACACTGAGTTCTGCTATAGAATCTTCTCTTCAGGGAAATAAAATGGAACGCATAAATATACATATTTTATTTTAATCATTTATAACAACTATGGCTTATGCAGGGAGATAAACATATTAATGTTGCAACAGGATATATATTTTTTAGAAGGCTATAGAGGAAAATTGCTCTGATTCTGATAAGCTGATGCAGGATTTTGTAAAAGAGGATGATGTAATACTATTTTTTTTGTAAAAGGGAAACCAATGCTTTTTGTGCATAAAAATAAAATAAAATCTAATTGGTGTTTTCCTTTCTTTTCTTTATAGGACTACAGAATTCTAGACTGTTTAACATTTGATGTGAACTTTTTTCCCATGTTAAATAATGCCTTAATTTCATTGTGTATTTCTCTAAAACCTATCATGACAAGTAAATTTTTCCATATTTTATGTATTCTTCCATTCATATGATGTGGTAAATAGTGTTTTACAGTTTTAATCAAGATGAAACCCCACAATTATAAATCCTTGAGCTTAAATTTCACAAATAATGTGATGACCAAACTGAATCTATTTTTGGAAGTCATCCTGAGCTACAATCTGCTCTGTCTGAGGCATTCATTACAGACACAATCACCGACAGCTTACACCTTGGGGGACTAAGAAATTAAAAGATAATGTGAATGATGCTGTACCAGAAAAAAAAATTATGGTGGTAAACAGAAAAAGGCAATTTAGCCTACATCTTTGAGATATCTAAAATAATGGACAACACAATGAAAGGTTTACCTTGCCTATGGGAAAGTCACTAACATCGTCTGTATGTAAAATCTTCCTAGGTAGAAGAGAGGCAAGGTAGTAAAGTTGTTAGAGTGTGACTGTGATTTTCCTGTCCAATTACTGTGAGGCAGGGGGATCTAACTTTCTCAAAGCTTCACATCTGCCTACACAAGATTAAAGCTGTCTTTCATTGGTGTCTGAAAGTTTAAAAAAAAATCTTACTGCATTGTGGTATATTCTCTTCTCTTAAATGTGTGTTAACACTTTTAACTTTTTTTTTCCTCAAAAGCAGAATTCTGACAGCATGTGTTTTAAAAAATACTTCAAAGTAGCTGAGGGAATATGCAGAAAATAATTAACTTTTGTAGATAAATGTAATTCAGGTTTGTATGTCACTCTGTGATCTCAGAAACTTGTGTTTACTATTATCATTTCATATTTGACAATTTTTCACGTTAGGGACAAATACTTAAGTTTTAGGTATTTTTCACAGTGAATTCAAATATAAAGTAATATACCAGGTGGGTGTGGTGGCTCACGCCTGTAATCCCAGCACTCGGGAGACTGAGACAGGTGGATCGCTGTGAGTTCAAGACCAGCCTGGGCTACAAAGTGAGCTCAAGGCCAGCCTTACCGGCATAGTGATACCCTGTCTCAAAAACACAAAGGCCGGGGATCTAGCTCAGTGGCCTAAGTGCCTGCCTGGCAAGTGCAAGGTCATGAGTTCAATCCCCGGTGCTAAGAAAAAAAAATTAAAAAAATAAATAAAGTGATATACCAAATCATAATAAAATGCATTAACATTGCCTAGGTTCTTATAAATTTCCTAAACTGAAAGCTTAAAAATATATGACAGTAATATAATATGAACAACTGGAGCTGTTATCATGAATAATGAGAAATAACTAATTGATTTACATATTGAACATCATTTTCTACTTAGAATTTTGAAGATGACATGTATATGAAGTTCTTTCTGAAACTTTTTTCAGTTTCTTTTTTTTATTTTAAAGAGAATGAAACAGAACAGAACAGAACAAAACAGAGTTAAACACAACAAAGCATTTCAGAACAGAACACTGCAAGCAATACAGGTCTTCAAAACATAATGATAGGAGATTAACAATGACTACCCTAGTGTCTCTTGTTTTCTTCAAAGTGATTGTTCATACATTTATACACAATAAACTCAAACAAAATAATATAAAACCAGATAAAACAAAAGAGTGAAAGCATTACAGGCCTTCAGATCAGACAATAAGAACTCAACAATGGCTACCTTAATGTCCTTTGTTTTCTTCAAAAAAGCAGTTCATCTGAAACATTTTTTAAAAATCAATTTATTTAAAATCAGTTTTGAAAATATACACTAGTTAAACTGGATGAGTTTTGATTAGTTTTCCTACATCTGGAACTGCTGCTTCAACTCTAAATTGGAAGGCACAGTCAGTCACTGCAGGATTATTTCAGTACCAGGAAGCAGGTTTGGGTAGAGAAGGGAAGAAACCTTTATTAATACCTTTCTATAAACTACCATGAGGAATACCTCAAGTACAATACACTGGTATATGCCAACTCTTATTCCAATCATTATGATGCTGAAGTTGCTTGATATTATTCCATGCCATCTTTCCATTGTATATTCAACATTGGTTAAAAATTATTGTCATATTGACAGAAATATATTTAGCTGAGTCAGATTATTCCTTGTGATTTTCCCAAGGTTTATCCACTTCTTAACGATCAATTTTGCATCAAATTTTAAGGAAGCTATGACACAATGAATTTTAAAAATGACAAAAAATACTTAATATAGTATTTACATATATCACTATTCTTCATTAACACCTTGTTCATGACATTTTGACAAAATGTGCAAACTTTTTTGTAACTTACTCCAGGTAGATCATTTGTAATCAAATGATGTAGATTTTTGGATGATGGTGATTATATTTTCTTTACCTATTTCCTTATAGTATCTTGTCTAGCCAAATGCACTTAACAAATATTTGTTCTACTAACTGAACACAGATGTAATTATTTAGTTTTTGGATAAACTATCACTGTAATGGTCTTTTAATATCATCAAAACACAAACTAATATTTTTACCTATTTCCTTAGTGTCTCTCACCATTGTTTTAACTCAGTCTAGAACATGAACTGTGTCAGTAAAATAATGAAAAAAAATTGAAGAAACATAGCTAATACAAGTCTGTGATTACGTGAACTTCTGATAGCCTTCTTGGTTTATATAACTGTGTAAAGACACTTTTAATATGCATACTGTTTAATAATTTTCCTGAATTTGTTGCTTCATACTATTTAAACTCCAAAAGTTCAGTCAATTTATAAATATCTCTGGACCTAGACCTAGCAACAGCACTATCTAACCAAAATCTTTACCAGACAAAATAAAGAAGTAGAAATATGATTGTGTAAATATGAGATATTAATGAGTCATTTAAAGATGGTGAAAGAGGAAACAGAATAGCCATTACAGTACATCATTTCTGGCATCTGGTCTCTTAGCCCTGGATCCCTGACACTTGACAAGTTTAACTTGATGATTTCTACATATGCATTTGTATAGAAACATCATTCAAATTATGTCCAAGGCTTACTTTGTGGTCATCTGGCCCAGATATTCACAATGAGACCTTCATTCATGAGGACACAGAGCATGTTTTAATGCCCTATTATCACCTTTCAAATTTTTAAAAAGATGTGCTATGTACATGGACCAACTTCCTACAATGTATTTAATCATCATATACTGCAATTATGTAAAACTAAAATATAAAAAAATTAAAAATACAATACCTTTGAGTTTGTGTTTAAGTGAATTCTAGTGGTGGAATGGAGTGTGGTTGGTTTAAGGTACAGGGTAACTTGAATTTTCAGGTGACATATAGTCCTAGCTCCTGTAGACCTAGTCCTGTTCTCTGCCACCTGCTCTTCTGCCCTCTGGCACCTCAGGACTAGCCTCTATCTTTACTTTCTGCAACCTTGGGTAGCATCTACTTCTATCACCCCATAAGGGAAAGGATTTGGTGGTGGGGAACACAGAAGTCCACATTCTGCCACCTCCTCTGCACCTCAGAGGACCTGAGTACCAAGCAGGATATCTGGGTCAGAGTCTGTGCATGTGTTCCAGAGCATCTCACTATGGGACTGAGGGTGTTTCACTGCAAGTACTCATCCAACAGCAACCGGATGCCGCATCTGCAGCATGAGTAGAGTTGGTCCAAGTGGCACGCATCAGAGGCCAATCTGTGAGAAACTGGGGATACCATCCCCTCTTCATTTCCTCAGAGCCAATCCACACCTGCGTCTTTTAGGAGGCATGAACAAAGCATGCAGCGAATGTTTAAATTTTAAAAAAAAGTATAGTGAAAGATAGATTTACCATTCATCCCTCCCACAATACTCCCTCTGGCATCAAATATACTTATTCTATTATTCTTGCTACTTTCCAAAGCAGGTCTGGAAGTCTTTAGTGAGGGTCTTTAGTTGTGGTCTTGTGGCTGCTTTGATTTCCTGAATCGATTAAAAAACTAAATTTTGTCACCATTTTGACATTGTGGCACAGTGCCAGACTATGTGAATAAGGTGGACCAGGCCACATGATAATGTTTTCAGGTGTCTCCTTTCAGTTGGGTGGCACTAGACAGAAGCATTTGCCCACTTTTAATCACAGCTTGTAATGGCCTGTTTTGATTACCACTTGTCATTTTTCCACATATACATTAATTGCTCTTATATTTGCCCTTGTTACTAACATTAAAGGCTATAAGCAATATATATATGTATTTTTTCTAATATATATATGATTAAGTAATATATATATAAAATGTTTGTTTGTTTGTTTGTTGGTCCGGGAATCAAACTCATGACCTCGTGCTTGCCAGGCTGGTACTTATGATGCTGAGCTAAATCCCCGGCCTTGTATTTTCTAATAAATATATATGCACACATATATATAAACAATAAAAAGTTAACTGAAATAGCAAACTACT
>RJWT010006519.1:0-28991 GCA_004365215.1 Cuniculus paca | reverse complement strand
TTTTTTTTTATCTTAACTGAAGCTTCATGCCATACATGGAAAAAAATACTTAGGATTTCAGACACATTTCACATCATGAAAGTGACTTCACTAACAATGTGAAAATGTATAAATAGTTCACTCAGATTTCCATGCTACCTCCCCATCAGCCTTCAGATGCTTTACCAGGTGTGTGTGCCGATGTGACATTGGATTTGAGATTCTACATGAAATTTGCACTTCTTCCTGCTGCTATTTTAAGCGTTGCCAGCACCAGAACTGTCTGGAATCCACACAAAACTTTTTACACTGATACATGAAAGGATTTCTGTGCCACTTCATCCATATCTCTGATAAAATTTCATGTTTTCAGAGCCATTGTGTGTCCAAAGAAATATTCTTATTATACATGTATACCCTGCTTTATTTTTCTCCATATTTAAATATTTATTGCTGGACATAGAGAAAAATTTAAAAGGGATCTTCCATATATCATGTACAAAGCATAAAATACTTTAAAAATTTTAAATGTGGTTTTTAGAAATTTCAACAAAACAGAATAGGTAAATATCTAAAAATTAATTTATAAGAAAAATAAGAATAAAATGATTTCATACAGTTTGAAGTTTTCACACAAACTACCAAAAACTAAATAAGCACATAAAAATTTACTGAGGTTTGAAAGACTGAAAGGAGATGGCGTTTTTAGGGTCAGAGGGTGTTTGCCATACCTCCTGCTACCCCCAGAAGACAGTACGCAGCTCACCTCAGTAGTGAGTCTGCACCCCAGGACAGAGCCCCGAGTTGCCTGGCCCATCACATGAGCTCTGTGATGGGCCTACTCAGAATTTCTCTCCTTTGAGTGAGTTTCAGTAGGCTGAGGTTTACTAGGGTTGTTTACATTTCATGTGGCATCTAATTTGTTCATTTACATCAGCTTGTACTATTGCTATATGATATTTTATAAATTAGCAGTGATGATCACTCTTTAACTCCTGATTTAATAATTTGAATCATTCCTTTCTTTTGTTCTCGGGCTTGCTACCCATTTTTCAATGCATTGGTTCCATTTGTTTTCTCTATTGTTTTCTAATTTCAACTTTTTCTGGTATTTTAATTGCCTTTTTTCTGTTTGGATTGCATTTTTTTTTTGGCTTTGTTTTGTAAAGCATTGTAAAGTTTTGTATTTTGATTGAGATGCATTAAATCTGTGTAACAATTTGGGAAGTATGGCCATTTTCACTATGTTGGTTCTTCCTCTCCATGATCAAGGGATATATTTCCATTTTCTGATATCTTCTTCAATCTCCTTTTTCAGAGTACTGTAATTGTCAAATATAGATTTTTTTTACTTCCTTAGTTAGATTGATTCCTAAATTTTTCTTTTCTTTGGATGCTATTGTGAAAGGTGTTGTTTCCCTAACTTCTCTCTCAGTGAGTTTGCTGTTTGTGTATAGGAATGATAAGTCAGTTTTTAAATAAAAGTCTTGCGTTTGGTTCACGCGTGTTTTTGTGAGATTTGGAGAACATGGAGAGACACTGACAGGGAAGTAACGAGTTTAACGTGCATGGCCCCTGAACCTCTCGCAGCACTTCCGGGGAGCAGGGAGGCTGCGGCTGGGGCCCTGGGGGCCTGGGGACCTGGCTGCGGGTGGCTCCTCCGCCTTTGCTGACCTGGGGTGGGCAGGGCGCACGGAGGCCGCAGCGCGCTGTGGTTGATGGGGCTGATGCTGGGTGTAGGTCTCCGCCTAAGCTGACCTCTGGGCCCCAGCCGCACTCAGAATTTGAGGAAATTATATCCAGCGACGCATATGTTCACAGTGATGGCGGAAACTTCATTTTGGATTGGTGGTAAAGTCCGGGAGCTGCAGGCGTAACAGATGAGAAAGCGGCTCTTGGCGACCTGATTCCCTGGATTTCCAGCACCTACAAACATTTCTGCTCATTACCAGCACTGGAATGACCCAGGGTATTCTTCCACCGAATCTTTCCAAAAGGCTGACTGTAGAGTCCCCAGTGAATTTTAAGCTTCAAATTCTGGAACAAGCAGTGCATTTGTCCATTTGCACACAAAGAAACATCCAGAATGGCTTCAAAAAGTAGACCAGGATTTTATTTTTAAAATACATATTTCCCATTTCTAAATTCATACATGTTTGCTGTCATCTTAAAATAATGATTTTTAATACTGAAATGGAGAGAACACAAAATATTTAAAGGAAATGTTCTGCCTGTGAGAACATTCTCTAAAAATTAACAGTTCTTGTCAATCACAAAAATGAACTTCTAATGCAGTTTTTTGAATACACATAATCTGCACTCTTGCCAGACAATGCTTTGGAAAAAGCATAACAACAGGCTTTTCTATGCCGTGAAGAATGAATTTTTATTTCAGAACTCAAAAATTGTCGGTTTGTAAACTGAGGATGCCTAGATTTTTGAAGATGCTACTGTTGAGTAAATAAGCTTCTTATTCTGTAATTGGTTTTAGCCACTGTATCTCAAGACATTATAATGGATCCAGAGTTTCAGTTTCAGAAGATTATTAAATTTAAATATAGAGCGTTCAATTGCTGACAACTATTTTTCATAAATGGTACTGAAAATATAAATAGGAAGCTACTATGACTTTTTAAAGGCAAATGTGTTAGAAATACAACTTTGATAGTGTTGTCCTTGGAATGAGACATGATACAAAGCAGTGAAAGTGATAAAGAAATAGAATAGATAGCTGCCCAGTATAAAATTGTTTATCATGTGAATATAAAAACTTCTGACTTCTGGTTATTTTTAAAAAATCCACTACTGAATCCTTATAGCTGGATTTATATCGTACGATGTGCATCCAAGAATGAGCTCCACTTTCTGTTTATTAATTACCTCTCCGACTGTGCTGCATTGGCCACAATGTCAGCAGGCCAAGCCCCATGGGAAGGGCGGGGAATGACCTTCCTGTGGGGAGTTCAAAGTCGGGTGGTCAAGATGGAGACTGGAAAAGTTTAATTACTGGGTCACTACAAACATTGTACAGGAATGAAGGCATTTATTTCTGTAAGAAGAAGTCTGCATTTATATTTCTCACATTACTTTTCTATACACTTTTTATGATATTGATAAATATGTAAATAACTAAATATGATTATGCACTAGTTTCAAGTGGCCAAAGAATAAGCAGCAAGTTATTCTGTAGCTATTTTGTTCAAATAACTGAGATCTTAACTGCATATTTTATAGATTGTTAGGCTTTAGTCCACTATGTTTCTTCTAATAGTCTCTTTTAGGGCATCACATTATTTGCTCATTCAATGGAAAAAAAAGGGTTTCCTTTCAGCTTTCTCAATTGGGGTCACAGAAAGAATGAACCCCTAATGGTGTAAGACATCTACTTGATGTAATAAATTAACTTGTCTCCTACGTGTCCAGAATGGTACCAGCTAGATAGGATGCATGGGAAGACTGAAAATAACACAGAGTTAGTTAATAAATTTTGTGAAAATGACATATTTGTTTTGGAAAAATCTGTTCTACTTTACCAAAAAATTTTATATGTGGTATGAACAAATGCAAACTCCACATGACGAATATATTCATTATGTGTCACAAATGTGCCATTGAAAATTGAAAACTATTGTATTTCTAGGTTTCAGTGAGGATCCAGTGATAAGTGTAACCTGTGTTACTTTAGGACCTGCAACGTGAACTTCGTAATAACCAAATCTTCTCCTGCTACCACGTGCAGTGTGCACACTGCACTGGACCATGAGTCCCTCCAGAGCCAGAGTCCACACATTCCAGAAATAAAGACAGCAATGCCTGATGTGACTGGGTGCAGAAATCTACCGCATTTTTAGCATGTGTAAAGGATTTTGCAAGTTACAAAAGGAGTATTTGTCTTTTCTCACCTAAGCAGTTTCTGTTCAGATTTCTCTGTTTTACAAATCAAATTCCTCTTCCCATCACCCGTGGTTCTGGTAAGACCGTCACTCTTCCCACTAAGGGCCTTAGCCCTCAAGGAAGGGACTGAAGGTCGTCGCAAACAAAATACAAGATTCTCAGTTAAATTCAAATAACAGATAAACTGCAAACGTTACTTTATACTCATGTCCCAAGTGTTGCAAAGGAGATCACATTTGTAAGAAATTTAACTGACTAAATTTAATATACTAAATTTAACTGACCATTCTGTATTAACCATCATAGGTGTTATATATGGTTATATGTTAAAACCAACAAAATTCTAACAGAAGCCTCCAGAAGAATTCTTTGTGTGTGTGATTGGGTCAGAACTTGTTGGACTCCTGTGCCCAAGCCAGTCATTGATGCAGATGCTCTAATGTCGCTGCTAGTGCAGGACAATTTTACTGTGAGCCAGCAAAACAGGGAGGTGAGTCTGCAGTGTGCTCCTACTTCCTTTGGGAGCTTCTCAGCTCTTCTGCTCTGTCTGTCTTCATTCTTTCAACAAATTCCATGAGCCAGACATTATTCTTGGGGCTACAGATATTTCAGGGAGTTATATGCTTTCTGCAAAACTCTCATAGCCCTCCTCTCCATGAGTTAATGACGTCACTTGGTAAATAAATAAGACAATGCAAATAATCAAATGGTAAGGACCCAGTTTCCCTTCACAAAATCTACCTGTGTCTCCTCCACTTTCTGCTGCCTCCTGTCTGTGACAGTAGAAGAAACAGAATGTTCTAAGGGCAGCTCTCCCACTTGTGTTGTGGACATGGGGTCATGCCATCTATACCCTCCCCTGGCCTTGCCTTTCCAGGCATCCTTTCTTCTGTCACACAATTGTCCTTTCTGCTCTACTGTTTGTCGCATCAGAACTCAAGCATACTGTCACATCCTTCAACTCTGAAACCACATCTCCGTCAGCAGGTAAATCTTTTCCTAGTGGCCACTTGATTTCTCTGCTCCTCTTCAGTCAGAGCTCTCAGCTTCTCCACTGTTTTTGAGAGTTCTTGCTGAATTGCTCCAGTCTAGCTCACGCCCTCGAAGTTCCACTGGAGCTACACTCACCAACACAATTAACCCTTTTCCTTTAACGGTTCCAGTGCGTGTCCAGATGATGGGTTTCTCTTATGATGCACGGTACACTGTGCCTGTGGCCTATGGTTCTCGATGGTTTTCTTTCCCAGCTTCAGAGCCTTGTGGACCCTGTTCCTAAACTACTTATCTCCTCAGCTTTCCCTCCCACTGTGCCCCTTGTTCCTCTGACTTTTTTTTTATTTTAAAGTGAAAAAAGATAAACAAACAATGAAACTGAAGTTCAAAACAGGTTTGTTGGCCAGTTGCAATAGTTGTTACGTTGCTATTGCTGTTTTCCTAGTAGTTTTCCAGAGTACAGGACAAATACTTACACAACTGGCCTCTCTTAGTGCCTGGGAAAGAATGTTTTGTGCTAATATAGTTTAGATAAGATTTCATTCCTCCGGCTTTTTGAGTTGATAAAACACAGAGAGTTCTTGCTTTTCAAAATTTTAAGCATTATTATGGGATCATGTTTTTTAGGTTACAGACTCTTTTACATTATGAAGCTGCCGATACGTCCCATGCATTTCTAATTTCCTAACCATGTGTCCGTGCAGTGAAGCAGCGCAGCACTTCTGAGGCCTGACCTTCGGAACTGCAGTGAGAGAGGTACAGCGCTCTGGAGTATGGGTGAGGGCTTGGTTTGACCACATTTTCTGATGCTAGACTTGACCTAAAAAACAAAAAAGAATTTGTGCTGAACTTTGTCATTACCGTTTACTCAACCATGATGCTGTTTCAGGTCTGACCATTAAGTCTGTAATTTTATTTGACAAGCTCTGAGTACAGCTAAAGATGTGGAAGTGTTGTTAAAATCATAGGTGATTGGCCCGTAATGAGTCTGTCTTTCAAATTCCTCACTCTGGCTCCTGCGGTCCACCCCTTTCACTAGAAGCTTCTGTCTCAACCCATCCATGCCAGGCAAACATTGGGTCTTATCGCCATTCTTCAGCTGGGAACCCTGCCTCCTTCTGCCTTTCCTGGAGCCTGAGTGGAAGGAGGTCTTTCCTGGAGCTGAGCTCTACTCCCTGGTGCAATTCCCTTTCCCAGAAGCCAGCTCATTAACCCCTGAAAGAGATATTTTGGTTTCTGGCTCAGTTCCAAAATGCCAGTTAGGGATTTGATAAATTGCCTCCTTGATTTTTCAATAATGTGCTCTTTATTTTTTCAGTTCTTCAAACTCTTTCTTTTCCTATATTTTTAGTATCTGTCAGAGTGAAAAACAAAATATGCTGTTCCTCATAACATCCCGCCAGTTCCAAAACTGCAACATAACAGCGTTGGCAGAATGATTATGCCACTAACTTTCAAGATTTCCTCTAAAAATTTCAGCCTATGATTTATTCAAGGGAAGTTGAAGAGGTAGGAAATTATGTCTATCTAACAAATTAGAGTGTCCACTTTTTCTAAGTTTCTCTTAAAGGTAATTTTTAAGATAACTAGTGCTTGTATTTTGACAAAGTTTGGTTACACCTGCCAGATCATTTTAAATGAAAGAATTTTAAGTGAAGGATCTGATATTTAAAATTCTAAAAATTCAGATATTTTCAAGACATTGTAAATTCAAATGAAGAATTTGCCCAGTAAATCAATGTAAATTTGCAAGTAAAAAATCTCATCTAGTAAATAACATAATATTATAGTAGCAACAAAAGAGAGGACAGATCAGCTCTAATCTCACATTCAACATTTTCATCTTTGCAATTATATTACTTTCTTACTATTGCCCTAACAAATTATGACAAATCTGATGGCTTCAAACTATTAAAGATCTGGAGATCATCATTACGAGGTCAGGCCCTTGGGCCAAATCTGTGCCCTTCCCTTTACAGCCTTTCCGGGACTGAGACCTAGATACTTTGGGCTCTATCCTTAGATCCTTTTTATTACACCATGATGGCCTTGTATACCTTTCAGATCACAGTTTATGCTTCTATAAAATGGAGTTATTCAGGATATTTTCAAAATCGAATGACAGGAAGAACTTAGAAAATACACACAAGTGAGAAATCTAATGAACTAAATTTGTCATTACAGGTAGTAACACTTTAAAATTTGCATTTCTTGGTTTAATATAAAACTTCCTTTGGATGCTTTGAATGACCACAATATTTCAAGGAAAAATACTATTTAAAAATAGTTTTCATGCTGGCTGTGGCAGCATGTACTTATAATTCCAGCACCCAGGAGTCTGAGGCAGGAGGGACACCATGAGTTTGAGGCCAGCCTGGGGTATATAAACAAGGTCAAGGCCAGCCTGGACTACATAGTGAGACCCTGTCTCAAACAAACAAACAAACAAACAACAGTTTTCTAAGTTTGTATGTGACTACATGCAATTGCTGTTTGAAGAGCTCTACTTCTCTGTTTTCCTGTTAAATAGTTTGATGATGAAAGGCTTTGTATGCCATGAAAAGCCGATCAGATACTTGATCACAATTATAAACTGTGATTTGTAATTGCTGATAGGTTTGCTCATGAGCAAAATGGCGACACACAAAAGCTGCAGTCATCACGGCTAAATGATCTTCATCCCAGCAGACCTTGCAACTCCTTCATCCCACAATGCCTAGTGCATGCCTGCACCCAAGCCAAAAATACCCAATCCCCTAAAGCCACTTCAAGCCAGGAAACCCTCTATCCCCACCCCCACCATGAGGTATGTACACTTGCTTATTTCCTGTTCCCCTCAGACAGCCAGCACAGCACCTTGTGTGGTGACTCTCTCCATGCCCACATGAAACTTTTCCTCTCTTTGTTCCTATCTCTTATATTCTGAGCCTGTGGTTGAGCACAAAAAACTCAATCAAATACAAATGCCAAGAGAGCTATGAGACAGTGCCAATAATTAATTCTGAGTGAGTTAGTAAGAATTGTTTGGCCTTTGTATTTAGAATTGCAGAATCTTTGCTCTGTCTTCAGCCGATGAACTAAGCCATCTCTTTCCTTGGAGACAGTGTCCCCTTTAGGGACAGTAGTGCTAACAGGGTGAGAAAGTTTTCAGGAAGATAACCTTTTAAATCCAGTCCAAATTATGTATTTGAAGGTCTTAAGTTTTTAAGAAGGCTGAAGATTTTCCAGAATATCTGAAGGAAGCTATCAGATTGGTGCAGAGTTTTGAGAGAAAAGTTGATTATTAGAAAGCAGAAGACATGGATTAAAACATACTCATTCTTCTCGGAGGTTTAAACCAGGCTTTGGAAAAACAGATTCATATCACAGCCATAGCTCAGGAGCTAACATACTGCTGATGATAAGCAGCACCACTTCTGCTACTCCGGTCTTTATTTATGTAATCTTGTTTATGATATCATTTTTAAAAGAGCCTAGATCATTGAAATTAGAAGACGATCTGGTAGCAAGCTTTCATGTGAAACAATGCTGAGGTCTGAATGGAGATCCGTGCTGCAGCATTATATTGCTGAAACCCTGGAGATAATTGCTTTGCTATGAAATATATGCTGGGAGGTTTAATTCCCAGGTGTTGCATGGTTGGCTACTTCTCATTATTCAAGTTTTGCCTGACCTATTTCCTCCCAGGAGACCAAGACAGCCCTTTTGTAACATCTGCTCTAAATCACGATTTCCTGCTCAGTTAGTCTCTACACTTTATTTCACTCAACCAATAGCATTTGTGTCTTTCCATTCATGATTATCTGTCTTCTCATAACATGCAGTCTCCATGAAAATAGAGCTGTAAACCTCATGTGTCTCCTACTGAACTTAATCACTTTTCTCATTTAAATACTCAAGTATAGGAAAGACCAAAACACTAGTATGCAGGTAGAAACACTGTCTGGATCTTGGAATTCTGTGACCACAAGGAGACTGACTGACTCAGCAATGCCAAACTCTGGAATGACTTTCAGTAATCAAGAGGTTGCCTAGAACTTGGTAAATTTAAGGAGCATTAGAATTCCTTGCTCTTCAGGGATCCTGAAATGAAATTGTAGGATTAATTACTAAAGTGAGTCAAGGGTTTATTTCTGGAGAGACATGACCTGCACGACAGGAGTCCTGCTTGGAGAGAGGTTCTTTGGTCTTTAGGATGAGACACAAACCTCGCTTTCCCCTATGGGGAGTCCCTCCTGATAGAAAGGGCTTCGAAGGGCTGAGGCATCTGCTGGAAACTACGTGGCCTCCCAGAGCTGCCCATCTTCAGGGAGCTGTCTTGTGGTTCCTCTTCCAAAGGACACAGGGGTGGTCCAAGTGGCCAGGTCCTGAGCGCACACAGTGGGAACCGGCGCCCTCACCCACAGGAAGTGTTCTGATTCAGGGCCACACGTCCCTTGGGCAGCCTAGTGTACCGAGGACGTGGGGTGGAGGTCTGGCTTCTGCTCAGGGATGGGTGCAAGTGCAGTCGAATGTTTCCGGCAATAACAAAGGCTATTTCAGCAGCGTATTCCTGCATGCTGAAGGTTGAATTCATTGTCCTGTTAATCTGGTCTGTTCCACTAGCCACTAAAGGGAAGTAGAGAAATCGCAGAAGGAGCAGAAGTTGGGAAGGTGGGTCCCTTTGCTGACTGGTGGCTGTATTGGTGGTTATACCAAGAGAGCCATCTGTCTTCTGCTCTCACTCTGACAGCTCGGAGAGACTGAACTCTTTCTCAGAAAGCAGCCTCAACTCGCCTAAAATGGTCACCAGATTCCAGTCCACCTCCACGTGAAGGATCCGGGAGAGCGGGCTGGGGTCAGCATCACCGGAGCCTCCCCACCCCTGAGTGGCTTCTGCCAGTCAGCAAGGGCTTCTCTGCGTGAGCCACTGGGGCTGGCTTCTCTTCACGGAAGCTAAAGTTCTGCTCTATAACAGTTTATTTGTGGATTTTCCTGTAATAGCAACTTTCCCATGAATATTGTGTTTAAAACAAAGTGTAACAAACAATGTTGCAATACTTATACCTTGGAATTTTAGCAGATTCCCTGTGAAGTGAATGCTGGAGTTCATGACTACAGCTGAGATCAAATACAGGATTCCGCATTCTTCAAAAAGTCACATGCAGTCAAAATAATTAAACATGAGGAAACACCAATGTATGGATGGTAGGTAGATAGAGAGATCGATAATATACATCCATAGGTAGATGCCTACATACAGAAAAAGGAGTAAAGAGAAAAGAATGAAAAGAATTTACTAGTGGATAAGGGTAAGGCAAATTTATTAAATAATTGTACATGACTATTAATAAGGATCAGGATCTCCTACATCTAAAGCAAAACATTTATTAATGTTTTTCGGTCATATGATCTTTTAAAGAGATCCTCAGAAAGTCAGAAGATGAAGACCTTTCACATCAACCCTCTCAGGAGCAGCACATCTGTGTGAGGAGTGACAGTGCAGGGAACTCTGCCCAAACTTTGAGTCCATCCAGGACTGGAGCACAGACGGGTTCCTCCTGAGGGCCCACAGCTATCTTCCTGTTTCTGTCAAGCACCCTTAGGCAGGGTCCAATCACAGGCATCTTCTTGCCTTCAGCACCTCACGCAGTCACTGGAACAGAGCAGGAAGAGTGAGAGATGCCTGAATTAATGAGTGCACCGCTAAATGAATGAGTGAATGGACCATCAGCTCCCACTAAGTTAAAGGGATTGTCTATTTGAGCATGCTTATCTCCTTAGAATTTCAGGTCACCAAAATAATAAATGCCCTACAGATGCCCATTTGAAAAATTCAAAATAAACTGCAGAGTTGCATATTTTATCTCTTTGCAAAAATATTCATTGTCATCTGGAAGAAGCCTGTTTATGATAATTCTGCTATTTAAACACCATCCCAGAAAAGAATTTAACTGCCTATTAAAATAGCCAACTAATCTGCCTGCAACATTCCTGACATATGCTAAATAAATCAATATAAAAATCCTGTGACTTTCCACTGAGCACAAAACTCACCTAAACTAGATTAGTGACCAGATAGCTTCAATAATATTTACATATTTATTACTTTACCATATAATTTAGTACTCTTACTTTTTCTTCAAATTGGGAAATTTTCTGATCTATGTGAATGTTCTAAAGGTAAGCTGTACTTTTAGAGAGGAGGTTTTATTTATTTATTTTTCCTAAGAAGCTAGATATTTTACAACTCTCTTTTGGGAAATGAAATAAGCTGAGCATATTACTGAAATATATAAAAATATTGTTACATAATTTTGAAGATTTTTAAGACATAAGGATAAAATTCATTGAAACTCTAAAGGCAGTATTAAATTCAGTACAACTGAATCCAGAGTGTCCTTTTTATTCTTAGGATAAGCCAGCTAATATATAAAGATTGCAAGCAAGTCTTTTCCCCTAAAATTAAAGTAGTTTTCATGTGCTTGTAAACAACCCAAGACTCATAGCTCTAGTCCAGCTCTCATTTTCTTAAATGTTTCAAACCAATTCTCTCAGGTTAGACTTTTAAAAGTGCAGAGTAAAAGCTAAGATTAGCAAGGCAGATTTCTAGTAGTCTTAGTAGAAACTTATATTTGTAAAGGTTCTTAGAGGTCACAAAGACCCCTTCATGAACTTTTCAAAGAAGGCTGCTTTCACCACAAAATACATAGGTGAATATATGTAACCCAGAAACTGTCAACCACTGTAGCCTTGCTATGAAGGGAAAATTAAATTAGCATGGCATTTCATAATGAGATATGTCCACAAGAAGGGTGGCATTTAGGAAGGTTTATGTTTTCTCCAATTAACATTTGGTTAAATTTCTAGCTGAAAATGAGATCAGTTATCTATCACTGTACAAGCCACCCCAACACTTTATGAAAATCCTGTGCTCACAGATCTGCAGTTTGGGGGGGGCGATGGTGTAGATAGGTTGCCTCTGGGATAGCAGTGTTGGGAGGGTCTCCCTTGGGTGAAGGACCCACCCCAGGGTGCAGGCTGGGAATGCAGCAAGGACAGAGAGCCTGAGGTTTTCTCCCAGTGGGTATCTCATGGTTTTTACTTATACTTGGTTCAGTTATGAGAATACAATATATATTGTTTGACTTCAGTCTTCGTAGTTTCTTGATGCTTGTTTGTGTGGTTTGGCACATTGGCTAAGTTCATAATATTCTCTGGTCATCTGAGAAGAATAGAGTTTTTGGATACAGTGATCTACTAACATCAATTAGATCACTATGAATATTAACATCCAATCACCTATACTTTCACTTATTTTTCATCACTTTCTATCAAAGAATGAGAGATTTGTATTGAATATATTCTGCTTCTTTTTGGAAATTTCTATATTTTCCCTTTTTTTGTCAATTTTTCCTAAGTTTTTTGAGATTCTGCTATTATATGTATACACATAGTTTGCCCTGTCTTCCCTATAATTTGACACTTATCGTTCAATATATCCCATTGAATTTCTAGAAATACTCTTTTAGTGTCCTTTTAAACAGACATCAATATAACATTCTGGGATTTTTAAGCTTGCTGTTTGAGTATGCTTTTCATCTGTATATTTTACCTGCCCCTGTGTCGTTTTTCCATTTTTCTAGGGAGTGTATAGTAGGCTGCACTTGCTTCTGTAAGCTTATTATACTGCCTTCTTCACGCAGCATTCACTCAACTAACTTTTAATCTGAGTTTTTAGATTTATAGCTAGCCTATTATGATTTATTTTATGATTTCCCCCTCTGTTGTTATTGTTATTCCATTGTCCTTCTTTTGGATTAGGTTATGTAAATCATTTTAGAATAACAGTTAAATTATCTCTAAGATATTTAGCTATACAGTTTGCATATTTTAATTGTTGCTTTGAAAGTTACTTTGTAGTTTCTTAACATTCCAAAAGATATGTAGTCATATTCCCTAATTCCTCATGACACAGTAATTTTGGATTTTCCCATATGTTACTATCTTTATATTGTAGAGATGTACTTATATTCATTCTATGCTGTTTAGATGCTAATTTCAAAGCCCATCTTTGGGGCTCAAGCCTGCATTAACCTGTGTGTGTCCTCTACACACAGGACCCATTCCCGGGGTCCCCAGTTGTGCCCAGGGGGGTCATGGCACCAGAGCTGTGAGGTTCAGCTCTTCACGGTGGGGTGGAATGAATGCTGGGCCCCAGCTTCTCCTCACCCCAGTGTGGGGACCACCATGACAAAAAGCAAGTGCATCCCAGGGTGGCCCATTTTCCTTCACAACATCTCCCCAAAACCTGCATGAATTTATTTAACCTCTAGAAACTCATCATGGTTATTAGTTTTAGTATTTTACCGTGATTTTATTATTTCTAGAGGAGGCTGCTTATGTTACGTGCTTATTCTGATACTGCCTTTTTGAAATCTGCAAAGCTTCATCTTCTACAAGGGCCCCCTTATTCCCACATGACATGTATTTCACTGTCCTGTGCATTTCTCTACTTATGGATATCTTTTAAGAATTTTTAACTGATATAGGTTACACATTATTTTGATAAAACAGTTTTCGTACATTCTTATGCACTTCGATTACATCGTAGGCTAAGTAAAGTCGGATGTCTCTCTATAGGAGAAGCTATGGTGATTATTTTCTTCCAGCTCTCTCCAGTGTAAACACATTTTAAAGTGCAAGGAATCTGTTGTGTTATACTTAGGCATAGTGCAGCATATCATTTCCCACGAGATTTTCTTGAAAATTGTTGTCTGAATCAGTTATTATCATTAGTATTTCAAAATGATAACTTTCCCAATCCTATACTTTTCGATGCATTTTTAACATTAGCACCCAGATTTTTAGTTACTCGGATGTTACACTAATTGCAGGTAAAGCTGTATCACAGAAGCCACCACGGCCACCGGTTCCGCTGGAGCCCCTGGAAGGTCTGAGGTCTGTAGGCCTGGGTGCAAGAAGCCCACAGGACATGTTCAGTCCTGAGTCCAGGACCCCCAAGCAGGAGGATGTGAAATTGAACCCAGATATTTGAAATGAACTACTCCCAACTCTTCAGATCTCAGACACTACTACACACCTATGTAGGTAGGCCTAAAATCATAATAATCCCTTTGACATTTGAGAATTGTGACTTGACAAAAGCAAAGAAAGTGTTGGGATGTTATGGCATGCATGTGTGTAAATATCCATTGGGTTTCATTGAGGAAGCACAATTATTCACAGACTCCTTAAAAAAATGGAAAGGAGAGAGAGAGGGAGGGAAAGAGAGAAGTTCATTTATAGTGACCTTGAAGAATTCTAGGGGGAAAGTAAACTGATGATGGATTTAGACAATCTGATATATAATTAATTAACATGTCTGGGTGTTTAGAACACCTATAGAATAAGAGGCTTTTAAAACAATCTAGATTAATAATGCATTTTTTTATTTGACGAAGGCAGTGAGCTAGGGCTTCAAGTCACCGAAAATACTGCATTCCCTAGGGACTGCTCTCCTCTTCAGACAGCCCTGTCCTGCAAACCGCCGATACAGAACCCATTGTTCTGCGGTGTCCACACAACCAGCCCAGTTTCAAACAAGTTCTGAGCGCCTGCTAAAGCACACGGTGCTGCTAGCTGAAGGCAGAGGTCATAGGTTCTTTCACGGTAATTCCTCTCACTACGGCAGCCCTTCCAGTGTTCGAATCATGAGTAGGGTTTCAGTGCACACACAACTTTGAATAAAATGCCATGCATATATTCTATCTCCATATCTCACTTAGTTTTCGAGAGAAAATGCGATGCAAGCATCGATTAATAGTTTGTAATTATTATGCTTATAATGCTATGAGAACTTCAACGGGATTGATTTATCTTCAATTATTTGGACACTCATAATAGGAAATAGTAGAAATAACTCCCTTTTCACTCTGGATTTGGCCAAAAGTTAGAAGCTAAATTAAGAAACGAATGCCTCCATAGCATATTTGCACGATTTAAATAAAAGGCGTGCTCGCGTTCACCGAGTACCGACTTTCCACATGGAACCGCGCGGCGGAGCCCGACCCGGGCTAGCACGACGAGGCCCGCCCTGCCGCAGCAGCGAGCCGCCTGCCCGCGCTCCCCGCCCTGCTCTCCGACCCCGGCGCTTCATCCGAAAGCGGCTCCGACAGCAGCGGGCAACCCGCGAACGCGAGCGGCAGAAAACGGAGCGACACCTTGGGACGCTTGCGCCCGGCGCTCTGCCTGACAGGCTGAAAAGCGTGCCAGACTCTGATTAATTAGCGTCCACCTCCCGCGACAAGGCCGCTCCTCTCCACACGTGGTGACGAGAGGAAACACCCGCGCTGAGCCGAGCCGCCGCGACCGAGCACGGGCGCCCCGCGGGCCAGTCCCTGCACCCCAGGCAGCCGGCTGCAGCGAGCCCTCGGGGTCCCCAGAGGGCCGCGGCTCCTCCCCTCGGCGAGTCAGCCCTCTCCGCCGGGCCGCTGGGCGAAGGGCGGAGGCTTTCCGAGCCAAGAAGCCTTGGGGAGAGTTGGCCAGAGAGCCCGCTGCGCCCCCAAGGAGGCTGAGGCAGAGTGAGAGGTCGCCCCTGACCCTCGGTGTGACAGCGGCCGAGGGGCTTCCGCGTTCGGCTTCACCCCTACTCACCAGGCACAGTGATAGTCCAGCTTATCATTTTATAGCCAATATTTGGGCGTTTGCATGAACCGGAGAGACATCTACAAACGACGGTGAAAGAAGTTAAATAAGTAATTCTACTTTGCGCAGTGCCCAAAAACGTATACACACTTCAGGAAAAGAAATGCTGCATGGTGCTTTTTCAACAGATGGTGTTACCCTCCTAGAGGATGTCGTACACCGCAGAAAACCCTACACTGCCGGCCCTTAGAGAGGAAGCTGCAGGTGCGTGTGCAGCGATCTCAGGGAACCAGGTTGCCCAAGCAGCAGTTTGCCATCCTAAAAAATGTCTGCAAGTTGAAAGCCACCACTTCGAGCATCTCTTGTAAATATAAAGGCCAAAGGCAACTTGTGTTAATCTCAGCGTGTCTCAATGAATTTAGTATTAAAATACTCATAGCATTTTAAAGTTTAAGTTTTAGGGTTATAAATACTTATAAACTGATAAAGCTTTTCTTTTCCTGAAGTATGTATACATTTTGGGTGGACTCTGTACAAGGTAGTATTAGTTATTTAATCACTGTACAAACTTGGCAGAATAATTGACAGTTGCCTGTTTAAAAACTCACTGTATTTACAGGAAAATTCATTACAATGGACATAAAATACGCACTGTACATCAAGGCTGTCATTGTGATGCTATAACTTTCTGTTTGTTGTACGATGTTTTCCACTTAAAAATATATCCTGAGTATAACTTCATGTCATTTAATAACTGGGAAAAGTATCATATTTAGCATTGGGTAGCAGCACATTATATCAATTTACCCAATTTGTGTATTAGTGAACTAGATGAAACTGCACAGGACTTTAAAGGCTAACATGGGGCAAAGCTGCATGAAGTAATCCAGCTTCGTGACCAGTGATGCAATCGAAAGGGGACCTGAATCCAAATCTGACTTCCATTTTGGATGAGCATTGGCAGGTATCTCCTGCTTTGGTTAGGTCAGTTGAATGACTCCTCTCAGTGTGGATTAAAACTGTTTAAATGATGTTCTCTCCTATCCTTACAAATTCAGCCTTCCTATGAATTTTTGATAGCGATTTTAAGAGGATGAAGTTTGAGAATTGCTATTTCGTACAATTATTTTGTGCTATGTAGCAAGTTTAGTCTTAGCTCTCAAAGTCATCATATTTATTGATTATGGGAGAAAATTGAAAGTAAGACTCTTACACTGTGTTGCACAGCCTAGCCACTTAACACCAATGCCATGGGCTGTTATTATACGTTTAATTATTTACAAAAAATTGTGTCTCATAAACTTGATTATGAATTTGTGGAGTTTTCTATTTCAAAGTGTAATTTTTATTGGGTGACCTCTTTAGAAAATTTAATTTTATTTTTCTCACATGAATTGTTTTTCTGAAAGATTTTCTTGAAGAGCTGGTCATTAGGTGTGTTTATTCTTTTACTAAGCATTTAAAATTTTTCTTTCCTTAGTGACCCTCCATAGACATCAGCCCGTCCTGATACTGGTAAACCATGTTACCTATTCTAAACCTGGGTCCCTATGCAAAGCAGCCTTTGCCCTCCTGCTTGCCAGATGGCTGTCAAGTTTCCCCATGGAGTCAGCACACTGGGGGAAACATACAGGACGTGCGGATGGCAGAGAGCGATTTAACTGTTCTTGGTCAGCGAGTCTGTGTGGGCTACTGACCAACTGAGTTACCATGGTACTGTACCTGAGGGACTCATTTCTACTGGTATCCTCTTCAAAAGAAATATGAAAGGGCTAAACATAAAATTGTGCGTCAATAAAAAATATATTGCACTTCTTGATTTCAGTGCTAAAGAGCCCCCAGTGGATGTTACACTAATATCCACCAACACTGCAGGATAACTGACGATTTACAGACCTGAGGATTTCGTCGTTAAAAATACCTGAGCCAAAAACATAGTTATGACATTGCCTCTAAAGTGTAAATATTACTGTGGGAAAGTACAACCATTCTTCACTTCCGGGTGTCTGTGGCCCCAGTTCCACCGTGTTTGCTCACACAAAGCCCTGTGGTCCTTGCGGTGCTTCTCCTTCCCCGAGTCCCGTGTGCCGAGTAAGCACCTGTCTATCCTCACTCGCCCGTGTCCCCAGGCATTGCTTGTGAATATCTAGTAACCCTGCATCTGCATTAAATTTCATATCCGTTTCTGACACAGCACACCTCTGCATCTATTTGGCACAGAGATTGTGAGTAAACAGAACTGTAGAGTGAATCTGTGATTCTATTGTTTCAGCAACCATTAATTAACTTAGGAATAGCTCTTCTGGGGGAAGAGAAACACTTGAGCCTCTAAAAAACATTTCCAAACTAAAAGATTTGTCTTTGAAAGCATTACCGTGATGAGGAAGGCAGGGCGCCCGACTGCTAAGGAGTGAAGAAACCCCTCCAAATCTGAGCACGACTTGTCCTGCTGCTTCCCCCTGAGGCCCAGGCCCTACCCAGAGCAGGATGCGCAGCTCAGGCGCGGTCCTTCTTTCAGTGCAGTGGTCTCCTGCATTCCAGGACTTTCATCAACGTCTTTAGACTTTACCATTGATGACAAGTGTCTATGACAACTGTAACTACCAAACTATCTGCAGATATCGTCGTGTGTGAGGGGCATTTCCTCCCACTTGATAACCTCTGCTATAAAAGTGTTGATGATTAAAAAAAAATGTCAGAAGTTTGAGAGAAAAGACTTCCGGTGGATGCGGACTTCGCTGTGAAATACTGAGATGCACCTCCGCGTAAGACTACTAACAATGATCGTACACAAGTAGATAGGAGTTTTTGAATAACGCCTAAGTTTGAACTGGCTCTGATTAGTTTAAGGTCATTTACCACAGCTAAAACTGCATAGAAGCAAAAGTTAACCCTCTCTGAAGTAAGAGAATGTCAGCCAGAGTCTCAGACTATGCCCCAAGTTTTATACACTTATTTAACATATATTTCACCAGTAAAAGATGTGAAAGAAGACAATAGCTGACGAAAATTCAAGAAAAAAAAAGCCAGTTGAATTAAATGCAAAAAATTACAGGCATTGGTTTAACAGATAGACGTTTAAATAAGATAACTTGTTTAACAGGTTAAGTTTCAAGATAAATAAGAGACAAAACTAATGATGTGAAAAGAAACTGGAATGTATATTCTAGAATTCCAATAAAATAACAACTAAAGAAAAAATGCAATGCATCGATTTAAAAAATAGATCAGACATTGGGAGATGGTGTTACTAAAGCTTTTGTGCTTTCAAAACAATTTTTGTACTTTTCTAAAGGATTTAAAATTGTGTATACCAAAGGTTTTTTTCTTTCAATCTTCGGTATCTTCATTTATCCTTTTCTTTGGAAACAAAGTCTTCACTGATTATTATTTGAATATAGGTAGGATATTCTGACACCTTATTACAATGTTTGTATTAGTTTTTACTCCTTATGATTTTTTAAAATATTTCTTTTGAATATTCCAGGTACATTTTTATAACCTGGATATTAAGTGCTTTTTTTTCTTCTTTTCTAGTTCTTATTCTTCAAGTGGTTTCTCCTTTTTTGTTTTGGATAATGACTAGAATTCAAACCTGAATATCAGTGCAGCAGCAGAATAGTGAAACTTCTCTTTAGTTTAGTGGGAATAGTCCTGTTGTTTTCTAGTGTGTCAGGTACAGCTCTACAAATCTTGTGAAAACTAGGAAATCTATAATTGCTTTTTAATAGTGGGTTACTAAACTTTTGGAAAGATTGTGAATGTAGCATAAACTTCATTCATGTTATATTATATTGAACCAACACTAGATTTCTGAAAAAATACTCTACTTGATTTTTAAGTTATCTTTAGTGTGCTTTTAAACTCTTTTGATAATACTTAGGGGCTTATAGTGGAGCTTACCTAAACTTATCTACTTTTTTTCAGTCTTGACTGTGTATAGCATTATTACCTTCATTTTAAAATACATCTGAAAGTTTTCTTTTCATATCTAATCTCTATAACAATTTGAGTGGTGTTAGAATTACTTACTTTTAGAAGTTTGGTAGACTTTTCCAGTGGAAATCAATCTGGTTGTTTGTGGAAGATAACATTTGAAAGTAGCTCTTTGTATGTTTGATTTTCTGAAAGTTTTAAAAATCTAGAATAAAGATGACAATAGTTGCATAATCTTTCACTGATGCATTTTTGATAATAGAAGCTGAAAAGTAGCATATGTTTGAAATTGGAGATTTTTCTTTCTAGCACTGTTTAAAGATCTGCTCTCCATTTCAAATATACCTTTCTAAAGATGATAGATAACACTCAACTCTGTATGAAAAAAATCATCTTCTTTCTTATTTCTTCCTTTTGTGTGACTTTGTACTGATCCTATTGGCTGAGTTTCTGACTATTACTGTTATGGTTAATACATTGTGTCAACTTGAGCAGTTTAGAAGTTTAACTGAGAGACTCAGCAGGGAACCAGAGTTCTTACTTTGTAAATATCCTCATCCTGTGCAAAGGAGGGCAAGGATGTTTTGTGACAGCTACACCCACCCTGGGAAGGGGGGGGTGGCCTGGGTATAATATGAGGATAGAGAAGAGGCTTGTTTTTCCTCTTTTTTGCTCTGGCTGCTGCCTTGAAGTGTTGCCCCAGTGCCATGCCACCTTACTTTGGAGCCAGCTGATTATGGACTGAAACCACCAAGAACTGTAAGCTAAATAAACCTTTTCTTCCCTAATCTTGGGTGTCAAGTGTTTGTCTCAGCAACGAGAGAAAAGTAACCAAGACAATTACTATTAACAGCCTGTATTCTCCATACTGCTCCAAAGGACTGGAGTCCAGTGTGAATGTCAAGACTCAAATCAGTTCTCAGCTTTAGCTCTTTCTGAGTCCAAACGCAGTCTCACATAATGGCATTTGTTGAACACATTTGTTTCCTCTCCTGGCTTGTTCTTATCGCTTCATTATTTTTCTAGTCAGTACTTTGAGATTTACCACATTCACCACAAAAGTGAAAGAGATACAAGGTAATAAATGTGATATGACAAAATACCAACCACTCTGATACCTGCAGAAAGAAAATAACAAAATGGTCATCCTTTAGAATGAAATATAAACTTACCTACATATGAGCCTTGTGGACGATCAGGGAGAATATTAACTGGGATGCTTTTGGAATCAGCCTGGGGAATTTGGGGGCACATTCTGGGTATTTCTGGATGGGTCATGGCAGTGTGACTTTGGGTAGTACACATGGTCTTGCTGCCTGGGACTTTCCCTGCATTACTTCCTAACTGCTATAAAATTAGCAGCTTTGCTGCAACAAGGCAATCCACCATGATGCTTCTCCATTTAATCCCACCAACCACAGACTTCGTTCTCTTAAAATAAAAGACAAAGTAAATCTCTTTTCTGATTAGAGTTTAGAGACCAAAATGCTGATAGGAATGTGGACAACAAAGGCCAGACTCAGGAGGTTTCACAAGGGAAAAAGGACTGTACTTGGAAACTAGACTAGAGGTCATGCATGTTTAATTCTAGCAAAGAATTTGTCAGTTTGTCCATGTCCTGAGACTTTGTCAGGAACTGAAATCAAGGGCAGTGAACTAATTAGTGTTGGCAGAGAAATGTTATAGCAGCTCAACATTCAGGCTGTATCATGGGTTATGTTGGCTGCTTTTAGCCAGATTTATAGTGAGAACCAGGGAAGAAACAAAGCAGAAAAATTCAGGAAAGCTTAAATTTTGGCCTAGAGGGAATTACATGTTACAATTAGGGTCAAAGGAAGTATTGTCCCTGAAGTGCTTAATATTATTAGAAAGAAGTGAAGTACTTTCTACAGAAACAAAAGTAAGAAGTAAAATTCCTTGAGGGAATCTCAGGAATCAGCAAGATTCATCAATCATAGGCTCAGGTATGAAAACCATCAGCACTTCATTTGAGAAGAGAATCCCTGGAGCTCTTGTTCAAGAATGGTCATCCAAACACTTGGTTCCTGTGGGTTCATTTTACTGTGATCACCTATCCAGGAACTGAGAGGATGCTGCAGCCATAGTGCAAGGGGACCAAGGTACTGCATGCACAGGTGGCAGACTTTGATATTACTAATGTGATGCTGTTTTTCCCAGCATGTAAAATGCAAGTTATGGGGACAGGGTGGCCTCCAACCATATTTCAAAGGGAGACCTGAGAGGCCAGGAAAGGAGCCCCTGAGAAGCTGAACATTAAGTTGGGAGAGTGAAAACAGAGATACACCAGAGTCTGATGCAAGTTGGAGATTCCAGAAACATGGAGTTGTGGCCAAGAAAAGCTGAAGGCCATGTGTGGAGGCTGACAAAGAAAGAGGTCATGTGTGCTACAGTGAGAAAGGGCACAGGGACAGGGCTGCCCAAATACACTGGAACTCACCTCTCACCATCACGCATCCCAAATGCTGGATAGGAAGCTGAAGGTCTTAATGTTTTGTTAGCTGGGTCCAGTCTTGACTTAGTCTCATTCCTTTCCATCTCTCTACTTCTGTCTTTTGGAATGGAAATATTTTACTCAGTGCCCCTGTTCCTGGGGATCATGTAATTTGTCTTTGATTTTTTACAGTGGTTCACAGCTAAGAGTTTGCTTTCAGTCTCAGGTAAATCCTGGACTTGGGAAAAGTGCTGGAATTTTTGGAAGTGTGTGGAAGGGATTATTGTGTTTCCAGTTGTACATGGGATAGGTGTGTTAGGTTAGGCAAATTTACGAACTTGTCTTAATTTAGAGTTTAAATGTGGGTTAAGGAGATGTGTTGGGTATGAAAGTGACAAGGAGTGGCATATGGCCATTACAGAGTCAACTTGTTGACTCTGGGGTCTGCTGAGGGGAATGGTGGAGCACACTTCTGAGTGTTTCTGGGTGAGTCATACAGAAATGATGTCAGGTACTACATGTAGCTCCTAGCCCATTTCCTGGAAGGCACAGTTTCTGTACTCTGCTAACCAGCCTCTGTGAACTAAGTTGCTTTCCTCTGCCATGACTTTCCACCATGATGTTTCTGCCTTACAGCCAGCTGACCATGGACTGAACCCTGTTAAAACATGAGCCAAATTAAACCAGTCTCCTTTAAATTTTAGATGCTGGGTATTGTGCCTGAGCAATGAAAAAGCTGATTAGTCACAGATAACATATCCCACAAAAAATTAACAAAATCTAAGCTATATTTATTTTTCTCCTATCAGCTTTCTGTAGTTCTCAGATCTGATTCATCCCTGAGGGAAGACTGTTTTTAGGAGGTTGTCTTCACTCCCTACCCAGAAATCTGGTGGTGATGAATGGAGATATTATTTTGTTGACAGTTTTAGAACTTTAAAACAAAGAGTGAAAAACTGGTTTCTAACTCATATTTTAAAATGTCAGGTATTTTCTTTTCTTCTGTTCCTGATGTATGCCTAGATTTTGTAACTTGAACTATTACTTCTTAGATAACAATATGCAATGTATTAACTAGTGTTGATTTCTTAATATTTTTTTAAAATTCTGTATTATTTCTGTTCTCTGTTTTGCTTTTTAAAATTAAAAAAATAGTGGAGAATAGTTCCTCATGTGGCAGTATATTTTCTATTAACTAGTTGAAAACAAACTTGGTGGTAGAACTGTACTATTGGCATTTTTGTTTGAATGTTTACATTTTACCTCTGAAAGAATTTTTAATGTCATAAACTTCCTTTCCTTCTCAGTGAATGCAATTAGAAATTGAACTTTTTCGTGACAACCAAATGTGGCATGCCTATGATATTAAATCCTTGCCCTGAAACCTTTATAGGAAGCTGTCAAAGTTGTTGATACCTTTTTGGTTTGCTCAGGGCTATATTGGATGGGTGCATATCACCTGCTCAAAGCAAAAACTGTTTGTGATTTCTGAGTTCATAAAAAGATTATCTCAAAACCAGAGAATATGATCATTTCATATTTATGAACAAAGTTTAACACATTACCATATTACAAGTCCAACAACTAGTTGTTTCCTTTATTATTAATGCCAGGCTGGAAATATTCAAAGGCCTGAGTGATTGCAATAGCTGAACTGTTTCTTTGGGCATTTCTGATATTCTTATTGATGATTCAAGATTCAGACTAAAGAAAAAATAGTAGTCTTTCAGTCCTAAACTTATTTCTCAGTATCTTTCTGTTTTTTATTTTTTTAATTTTATATTTATTCAGGAAGTGTTATTCTTCACTGGGAAATATAAATATTTTGGCCATATCGCTTGTGATATTTTTGGATTGTTGTGGATTTAATGACCTCGAAACAATACATTTTGGTTCAATTTTATGTTACTTTCCTTAAAAGTAGCATATTAAAAATAATAGAAGCATTCTAAGTGGGGTAAATTGAATTCCCCCCATGTCACTATTTGAAGTGTAAGTAAACACAAACTATCAGAACTATTTGAAAATGAGCATTAAGGATATTCAAATAGCTAACAGTTTACTTAGGCATTCCCATAATAGATCTTTACCTTAAAAACAGAATAGCTTAGACAATGATTTAAGTATGAAAAAGTTCATACAGTGTTATTTAGTGTGAAATTGGAATTACAATACACACCTTTCGCTAACTAAAGGCTTCAGGCGCATCCCTGCAATGCCAGCACTCTGGATGGCAGATGCAAGGGGGTCACAAGTTCAAGCCCAGTGTGGCCACCGAAGCAACATAAGGAGACCCAGTCTCAAAATCAGTCAATCAATTACTCAGTAAAAAAGGAATGGGGATGTGGTTCGGTGTGAAGACCCTATTTTCAATCCCCAATACTGGCAAAAAGAATATCGTAGAACCATTAAAAGACATGTGATAAGTTTCAGAAAAGAAAATATTAAGAAAATAATGAATATTCAGCAAAGTATAGTTATTATATACATATATATTTGTAAGTAGAGGGAAAGTGAAAATACATTAATATGTTAAGAGTAATATTTCTGAGATTAACAAAATGCTAATGTTCTTCATATTTGTCATATTGCCTTAAATTGCTGTTATTTTTTTTCTAATCATAAAAGTAAATAAAATCTTTAAAGGTATCAATAATATAGGATATAAAATAGATAAATGGCAGTATTTCTTCTTTTTAACAACCAAATGTATATATGTACCTTGAATATTCTACTCAGCCAATTAAAATTTTCAGAGAAAAAAATATACATGAAACATAGAAATAAGTATGTGTGCAAGTCCTAGAAGGAAATACAACTTGATTAGATATCACAAACACTATCAAATATTCAGGAGTTGATGATAAATATTCAAAAGAGATTATAACAAATGCTCAAGGTAATATTGTATGAACAAAAAAGTTAATCATTTGTATAAGGCATGATTATATCACTTTATGAATGAGGAAAAGCTTACAAAGAAAATATTAAAACAACCCCTTCTGGGAAGTATCTTCATTACAAAATCAGCTATCATCATATACCTACTATACCATTAGGTGTCCAACATCCTTTTACAATAAAATGGCAATTAGTTTAATTTTTTGGCATAGTTACTTGTAAAATACCATAAATGAATCAAGGATCTGGGAATTAAAATGCAATTATCTTTTTTCTACTCCAGATACCTAGCCACTTAAATACTGCTCATTTTATAGATCATATTGAAAATATAATTTTGATAAATATTAAATTTTCCAAATGATTACTGCCTAAAATTCAGCAGCATGATTTTTAATGAGTTGTTTGTATCAACAAGAGGTTTCCTAAGTGTTATCATTTACATATTAAACCAAATTAAATTATTCAGCAATCTAATATTACATTGACTATACAATTATGGTTTTATAAAATGATTACTCCCAATGTAATTTTCAGAACAAAATAATGACTACATTCTATTTAACTTTAGAAATATAATTATGCTATTATTGCTTGACTTAATAACATCAAGGAGAATACAGAATAAGGAGAATTGGTAATGACTTTCATTTGCTAGCTCAATTTTTTCTTATAAAATTATTTGACAATGAAGAGAAGATATCTGCACAATCACTGAAAAGTTGTGCGTCTAAGTAATAATTCCTAAGTATATGAGAGTGATGGTTACTTTCAAGGCTCTTTGATATGAATTAAAAATAAAAATGATTATCAGGAAGACAGCATCAATTTTTTAATAATATAAAATGTCAAAGTCTTTCAATAACAATAAAAATCAGTCAAGTTTTTCAAGAAATAGAGGAATGGAATGGTTTCTAAAGTAGAAAATACTTAAATCTGTTCCTTTTTCTTAATAAAGACCTTCCTTGTGTTTTCTGCAAATCCTTAATATGTGCAAATCAAATATTTATCTCCTTGGTTTTGGTGTACTTAAAACTAGGACGTGATTCTTTCACTTTTTTTTTTCAGCATAAAGGAGAATTATGTATTGGCTGTTTTCCATTCTCATTTTTTATTAATTTTTAATTTTTATTAGTACATATTTGCAGTACATGCAATTTACAACCCTCTTGGGGAGTGGGTACATGTAATATGTCTTGGGTCTTGTTTTTGACCCCCTTCTGTCCCCTCCCTCCTCCTCTAATTCCCGTTTCCCCTTTTTCGCTCTTGATGATACGATGCGAACTCATGTTCACAGCAGATAATGTCCACGTCCTTCGAGGTTATTGGGTTCCTATGCACGGCACCGCTTTAGCCCCCCTATTTTCCCTTTCCCTCCTCCTCACAGCTCGCCCTTGCTCTCTTGGGCACTTTCTCATTTGCAAGAGATCCATCCCTTTGTCTTCTATCCATCCTTTATTATCCTTTTTGTTTGTACTTTCCCTTGTTCAGATGAGAGTTATCATATCTTATTTAAATTTACATGCGTGGTTTCTTTCACTCAGCGTTATAGGTCTATTCATCCCCCTACAAAAGTCTCAGATTTGTTCTTTATTGTAACCAAGTAGCATCCCATGATGTGGAGACACCGCCTCTCCTTCATGCAGCCATCTGCTGGTCGGTGTACAGGCTGCTTCCAGAGTTAGTTGCTACGAGTTGTGCTGCTGTGAGCCATGGCAGGCATGCGCTGCTGTAGTATGACGGTTTAAGCTCCTTGGAGAAGATACCTGGAGAGAGATCTCGGAGTCATAAGGGATTTCTTATTTCCGTTCTTTGAGAAATCTCCATGCTGATTTCCATGATGGTTGTACTAGTTTACATTCCCACCAACCATGCTGGAGGGTTCCTTTTTCACCGCAGCCTCTGCAGTATTTGTTATTGTTTAATTTCTTAACGATTGCCATTCTTTCTGGAGTAAGATGACGTTAGCACTGTTGCAATTTAGCATTTCTCTACTGGCCAGAGATGTTGAGCATTTCTTCATATGCTTGTTGGCCCCTGGTACTTCCTCCTCTATGCACTGCCTGTTCATTTCATGTGCCCATTTCTTGACTGGACCTTTTATTTTAGGTGGTCTAATTTTTTCAGTTCTTTATGAATTCTGAATGTTGGTCCTCTGTCTGAGGACTACCTGGCAAATATTCTTTTCCCATCCTGTAGGTTGTCTTTTCGTTCTACTAGTTGATTCTTTTGCTGGACAGAAGTTTTAAAAAATTAATGTAATCCCATTTGTTGAGTCTTGCTATTATTTCTTGTGCAATTGTGGTTCTGTTTAGAAAATTCTTTCCTACACCTATGAGTTGAAGTATTTTACCTTTTTTGTCTGCCAGTAGGTTCAATGTTTCTGTTTCGATGTTTATATCTTTTCTCCTTTTTTATTTTAAATTAGTACGTGGTAAGAGATATTGGGTCCAGTTTCAATCTTCTGCAAACAGTTCTCCAAAACTGGGACGTGATTCTGTCAATGAATGCTAAGCTGGTGACACTAGGTACACTGTCACGTACAATAAAGGTTTATATTTGGATATTTGTAAGCCAGGTTTGGTATCTGCTTTCATTCCTTGACTCTGTTTTTTTTTTTCTCTTTTGAACAAAGATTTATTTGAGTTTTATTTAATTAATTTATTTACTTTTTCATTTTTTTATTGTATGGAAACAAGGTAAAACAAAATTTCATAACAAAATAGTAGGAGAAGAATAGTTAATACATTACATGTTGTTATTTGTAAAGTAGTTGCTCAGGTGCAATACATGGGCATAAAAACTTCTGTAATTGATATTAACTCAAACCTTCCTTTTTAAGGGATATAAATAGTATAACCTACTTGCATTTTTTCTCTTTTCCCTAGTGTCCTTTACCCTTTCACCCATTCTAGATCGTTTTTCCTTTTGAACAATTTCTTCCCATTTCACAATATCTATTGTACATTTTAGAATTTATTTACACTTTCAGCTTCTCATACTATGGACACAATATGATGTTCATACATGTGAGTCTGATTTATTTCACTTATGAGTATGGTCTCAAATTGCATCCATTTACCTGTAACAGTCTCAATTCATCTTTCTTTATAGCTAAGTAGTACTCCATTGTATAAAAATGCCACATCTTTTTTTATCATTCCTCAGTTGATGGGCATTTAGGTTGTTTCCAAGATTAAATTATTAAAAATTATGCTGCTATAAATATGGGTGCACATATATCTCTGTGGTATGTTGTTTTTAATTCTTTTGGGAAGATACCCAGAAGGGGAATAGCCAGATGGAATGAGACCTCCAACCCTAGTTTTTGGAGGAATCTCCACACTGATTTCCACAGTGGTTGCATCAGTCTACACTCCCACCAACAGTGGAGAAGGGTTCCTTTTTCCCCACAGTTCCTCCAGCATTTGTTATTGGTTGATTTCTTGATGATAGCCATTCTTTCTGGGGTGAGAAGAAATCTCAGTATTATTTTAATTTGCATCTCTCCAATGACCAGTGATGATGAAAATTTTTTCATATATCTATTTTCCATTTGTATTTCCTCATCTGAGATGTGTATATTCATCTCAGATGCTCATTTTTTGATTAGGTCTTTGAATTTGGAGGGTCTGAATTTTTCAGTTCTTTATATGTTCTTGATAGAAGTCCTTTGTCTGAGGGACAACTGGCTAAAATATTTTTCTCACTCTGTGGATTGTCTTTTCACTATGTTGGTGATTACTTTTTCTGTGCCAAAGCTTTTTAGTAAGATGAGATCCCATTTGTTGATTCTTTGAAGTACTTCCCAGGAATTTGATTTTGCTCATAAACTCTCTGCCTACACCTATGTTTTCAAGATTTCTCTCTACTTTTTCTTCCATCAGATTTAGTGTTTCTGTTTTAATGGTTAGGTCTTTGACCCATTTTGACTTTAGTTTGGTGTGTGGTGATAGACATGAGCCTAGTTTTAGTCTTTGGCAAGTAGTGAGCTAGGTTTTCCAGCGCCATCTATTAAAGCATCTGTCATTCTTCCAGTGAAAGTGTTTGGCCCCTTTGTCAAAGATGAGGTGGCTGAGTGTGTTTGGAGTTGTGTCTGCATCTTCTAATCTGTTCCACTGATCCTCAGGTCTGTTTTTGCCAGCATCAAGCTGATTTTATCACAGTAGCTTTGTAGTATAATTTCAAGTCTGGGATTGTGATGCCTCCT
>RJWT010006518.1:0-28997 GCA_004365215.1 Cuniculus paca | reverse complement strand
AGCCTCAGTTTCCCTGTTGGTGGCCTGGGGTCCGCGTGGTCTGGGATCAGGGTGCTGTTTGCAGGGACCTGTGCTCTGATTTCTGACTCTACCACAGTTTAATTGTTTATGCAGAGGTTCCCTCCTCCTCTACATGAAGGTGTCTATGTGTTTGATTCTTATATTAAAATGAATTTTGCCAGGAGAGTTTTTGGAGGCCTTTGAAGAAAATGTTTCCTGAACACCAGAAACCTAACAGAAGCAAGAACACAAACAGAGACCACATAGAGACATTTACTTCTGCTGAGACCTTCCACAGTCAGTGCAAGGCATCCTAATAGCACCCTATGAGATAAGCACTTTGTGTTCCCAATTAATTGGTGTGGATACTGAGGTCCATAGAAATAAAACCATTCACACAGGTTCACATTTAATCTGCCTCCCAGTATTCTAAATCAGGTCTGCTAGATTCCAGAGCATGTGATGTTAATGCTGAAGCCATCCCCCAATCTAGACCTCCATCAATGGGAGCACTTTTTTATTTCAAAGGGTTCTGGAAACCATGCCTGCTCACTGATCCTTAGAATCAACCAGGCCACTTGAAGAACTATATTACCTTCTTCCAGAGAAGGAAGCTGAGACTTAGAAGGGTTAGCAACTTGCACAATATAGTGGTTCCCAACATTTTGTTGTTCACAGACCACATTGGAATATTGGGATTTGAAAGGATTACAAAAGTAAATACAAATTTTATTTTAAAAATTTGGGAGATATTAAGGTTTTACTGCACTTTTTTTTTTTGGTACTGGGAATCGAACTCAGGACCTCGTGCTTGCCACACAGGCACTCTGCCGCTGAGATATATCCCTGATCCTAAGGTTTTAGATAAGTATTAATCAAATACATGAGTAGAGACATATACTTATAGCTCCATATCTTTATATCTTCTCTAGGGCTGTCTGATTTGTTGTCCCTGGAGTTTACTTTGTCCAAACAGTGAGCACATAGAGTGACACCTGGCCAGGCCAGGTAGGGAAGTGACTCTCCAGATTATTCCTGGAGGTCTGGGGTGCGGGATGTGGCTAGGTCTGAAATCCATCAGCTTTTAGTGACATAAGGCCTGCAATTCCTACCCCAAGTGGAGAAAGGCAAGCAGAAGACTGTGGGAACATCTGTTATACAATAGCACCCCAAACCCACAACAGGTTAACTTGTATTTCTTGAGTTCAAAAGACTGACTCTAGGGTAGTTCTTTTTGCTTTAAATAACAAAAGATCTGACTAGAATTGGTATAAGTAATGAGTTCCTTTATTTTCCCTCATTACAAGAACTCCAGAATTAGGAAAGTTCCAGAATGTTCCTCCTATCTTTTTGTTTTGTTTTTTTTTTTTTTGTCTTTTTTGAGACAGGGTCTCATTATGCAGTTCAGGCTGGCCTTAGACTCACTTTGTAGCTCAGGCTGGTCTTGAACTTGCACTGATTCTCCTGCCTCAGCCTCCCGAGTGCTGGGATTACAGGAGTGCACCACCACACCCGGCTTCCTCCCATCTTTTTGATCCTTTGCCCTTTGGGGTGTAAGGCTTGTCCTTTATGGCTGCAACATCGCAAACATCAAAATCAATGTCCACCTAAAGAAGGATGTTTGCTTTCATGAATGACTCACATACTCACATGCCATGAAGCCTAGGAAAAAGACTGTGTCCAACATTTTCAGGTTGTGGGTTGGAACATAGGCACACAAGGAAGAAGTCTTCTGAGTGGCGGAAGAGTGGTTGTTTGTTGAGTAACCAGTAGCACCTAACATAACTGTCAAAGAAGAGTCTATTACCCTATTGATAGAGTTGTCTGTAAGGTAGGACATGGAATAATGCAGCCCAGGGAAGTACCCGATAGACCTTCTTTTCCAATCTCCTCATTTTCCCCTCATCTTACATTGACCACTTTGTCCTGTCCCTATACCTTGTCAGGATCGCTTACTACAAAGCCAAGTTGCATCAGGCATCTATAATCTGTCAGGTCCTATGCTGAGCTATTAATCTATTATCTCACTTATCCTCACACTTATCTCCATTTTACAGTTTGTGAAGCTGAGACTCAGAGGAGTAAAGGGATTTTCCCAGGGTCCCACAGATGAGAGGGAAGAAATTGGGTTGGGACTCTCTTCCCCATGACTCTAGAGTCTACCTTAGAATCCATTATTAAATTATCCTGACTTAAAGAATCTGGGCTGTGACCTCAGATCCTGTGAGCTGCAGCTCTAATTTTCATTAGGCTAGCATCTCATTAGCCCCAGACCAAGCAGGCACCAATCATTCCTCTTTCTTACCTGGCTTAACCTCCTGTGATCCTTTGTCTAGCTTGTCTCTGGCTTGCTCCTTTGCTCCTACCAGTTACTTTCTTGGTGTGTGTATGTGGCTGGGAAGGGTAATAAAGGGGAGTCATATCTATCTGTCACCTCCTGCAGTGCCTCTCTGTAGGTAACTCAGTTACCCTGAGCCCCCGTTCTGCCCCTGGCAAGCCTTAGAAGGAGCATGGGCAATCAGACCTGATCTTGGAATCACTGATGTGGAAAAGCCAGGGGAACAAATCTTGTTGGCTCTAGGCAGGTGCAGCTGTCACTGTCTCCAGTCCCAAGTTCTGGCTGACTGGCCCACTTCCTGGGAGTTAGACCCAGATGGGGGAGGATCAGGGTGCTGCAGAAGAGAAAGGGAGCTGGGTGCTTTGTGTACACCAACCTGGACTTGGCCATGCTGGTCCCAGCAGCCTGTCTGCTAGAACAAACCTGTTCTTCACATTGGAAAGAAAACCCCTTGGACGGGAGAGATTGCACCCATCAAATGCAGTAATGATTGTTGTTCATTCTTCCACAAATAAAGGTCATCACATATTGTTAACCTTCAGGGCCAGGGTTTTTGGGCAGTGACTCTCTCTCCAATTAGTCCCATAGTCCTGACTCAGAAGTGACTTTTCAGATGCATAGCCAGTAATCCGCTCCATCTTGTCCATATCCTGTGCTAGCTTGCACGTCCCCTTCTTTGGATCCAAAATGTCCCTGTAGAAAGAATATTCATCTTGCAATTACAATGGAGAAATAATTTGAAGCAGAAGATGATCATACCACAAACACTTCAGGAGCCTGGAATAGACTCAGGATGTATTTTTGACCTTTAAACTTGCACCTGCCTGTCCATCCATCCATCCATTCATCTGTCTATCCAACAAGCATTTGCTGAGTGCACATCTTGTGCCAGACACTGAAGATCTAGGAACTGAGATGTCTCTGCTTATGCAGAGCTTGCTGAGTAGCAAAGGACCCAGAAAGCTCAGCTCGTGATTGCAGGACAGGGAGTTAAGGGTGTGGATGGAGGCTCATTCATACTTTACCCAGAACTTTGAGTTTAACTGAACTCTTTCATCACTTCCACTCTTTCAGGGACAGAGGACCCCTCGGGACACACCCAAAGAAGGGATTAACCTGATTTTCATTTTGGAAAGATCATCCTGGACTTGTGAAGTAGGATTGAAAGGCAGAGACTGACTGGGAGGCTGATCCAGAGGTAAGACATGGCAGCCTTGCTGGGGCAACTGAAGAGGGAATGGTGAGGAGGGCAAGGGTTGAATGGAGGGAATGGATTTGAGTAGCATTCAGGAGCAAGTGCCAATAGGATTGGGTGAGAGATGAGATGGTGTTGGTCAGGAAGAAAAAGGGGCACAAGTGATGCTTTGATTTCTGAGCTGGATAACTGGACAAATCCTTGCACCCTGGCTAAGGAGAAAAGGGATTCCATGAACGCAGCTTGGTTTACCGGATGGTACACAAGTTAGAGGAGCTGACACAGGGCTCAAATTTCCTGTCTATCAAGGTGCTTTTGTCTCAGGATGTGATGATCTCAGGGTGCTGGTGGGAAGAGAACTACTAAGGGATTGGGAGAGGGACTTTAGAGCTGTTTTCAACTGAGGGTTCCTAATCCAAGTGGCCTTTGTCAATGTCTAGAGATACTTTTGATTGTTGTAACCAGGTGGGGGTGGTTTGCTACCAGCATCCAGTGAGTAGAGGCAGGGATAATGCCAGACACTCTACCACACATAGGATAGCCTCCCAGGACAAAGAACAATGTAGTCCAAAATATCAATAGTGCTCAGGTTGAGAAACCCCACCTGTGTTAGTCAACTTTCTGTCACAGACAAAAACTACCTAAAGGAGGACAGGATTAGTTTGGCTTATGGTTTCAGTCCATGGTCAGCTGGCTCCATTGTATTTAGTCTACTGTGAGGAAAAAACAACATGGTAGAAAGATGTGGCAGAGGAAAGGAAAGTGGCTCACCTCATGGTAGCCAAGAAGAGAGGGAAAGAAGGGAGGGAGGAGAAGAAAAAGGAGACAGAGGAGCAGGAGGAGAGGAGGAGGAAGAAAGGGAGAAGAATAAGGACAAGAAGAGGAGGATGAAGAGGAGGAGAAGGAAGGGAAGAGAGGGAAAAGAGAAAGGAATAAAAAGGAAGGGAAGGGAAGGGAAGGATGGAAGGAAGGGAAGGGAAGGGAAAGGGGAAGGGAAAGGGGAAGCGGAAGGGGAAGGGGAAGGGAAGGGAAGGGAAGGGAAAGGAAGGAAAAGGAAGGGCTGTGGACAAAATGTAGTTCCCAAGGTCATATCCCATGATCCTCTCCCTTCACCTAAGCCCTACCTCCTAAGTTTCCATTACTTCCCAATAATGCCATCAATTATGACCTCATCAATTGTTTAATCTGCTGATGAAATTAGAGTTCCCATGATCCATCACCTTCTGAAAGCACCACCTCTGAATACATGAACTTTGGGGGGACTTTTTGGATCTAAACCATAACCCCACTTTAAGGAAGCTGAATAGCAAAGCTTAATCATGGCAGCTGTGGTGCTAGATGTTTGGCTCAAGTCTCAGGTCTCCCACTTAGTATCTGTCTGATCATGGGCAAGTTACTTAGCTGCTCTGTACCTTGAGACAAAGCAGCCAATGCAAGTCCTGGCGCATAGGAGAGCAGCGTTTGCTGAAAGGTGAGTATTCTCAACGTTCATCCACTAATTGATTCAGGTGGTCACACCCTGTGAGTGTGATAGAGCTTTCAGTTGTCATCACAGGGCTTGTAGAGCATGGAGGCACCCTGCAGAGTGTATTACATGCATTTCCTCACATCAGCGTCACAAAACCCTGCCCACTAGAGTTTCTATTCCTATGTTGTAGGTGGAAAAACTGAGACTCAGAGAAGTTGAGTGTGTGCAAGGCAGTAGGAATGCATAGAAGAATACAGTTCATCTGGACTCTCTAGAACCTCATTTTAGTTAGGGAGGTAAGAATATAAACCAGCACTATGACAACTGAATGTTTTAATTTCCACTCTGCCTCATCAGATATGCATTCAATTAGCCACTGATAGCCATCTACCATGGGCCAGGAACTGCATTGGTCACCTGGGTTCCTGACCTTCTAGAGAGCAAGTCATTTACAAACTAATGCGGAAAGAGGCATATTCACCATATCTGTATTCCCAAATTCCAGGCAATGAAAGGATTTGGCTCAGTTAGCCTTAAATTTTTATCCTAGTGAGGTATTATTGTTATCTTCATTATGTACTTTGGAGACTGAAGTTCTGAGACACTCAGTAACTTGTCTAAAGTCTTATGATTGGTTTGTGGTGGAGCCAAGTTTTGAAACCTGGTCTTTCTAATGATAGAGATCAAGGTTTTAAATATTCTGGTGGATCCCTGTTCTACAGTACCACCTACTCGTGCCTGATATCCGGGGGCTTGCTTACCACCTCTGTCTGTTTATCATGGACATCTCTTTGGATGCCACACTTTGGAAGTGATCGGCAGCCAGCCCTGGGTTTGCTCAACAGTGGGGAGAGGAGTCTGCATGATTCAAAGATGGTGGCATCCTGGGAGTTGGCAGTCAGAAGCTTGCTTTTGTGGAACCTGGATTTACAGTACATAAAGCTACGCAGCCCTAAGGCATCATGCTGGTCCTGGAGAGTGCTCTAGGAGACTTCCTACCAATCCAGATAGAGTCTCCTTGCATGATATGATCTTCATTTAGAAAAATACAGGTTCACTCTGTTCTCTGAGAGAAGCAGTGAGCAGTGTGTCTATCACAGCACAAAGAATAGGAAACCTGGAACAACGTCCCATAAAAGGTGCAGTTGTCTCCCTAGTTTCTGCCCCAGGTATCATTCAATGCGAACCAGTCAAACAGCTCCAGGGAAATCATAGTTTAGCAAAATCCAGGTCAGTGGATGACATTTTCCTAGAGATAGATACCAGGGCTACCTGTGGGTTATTGCTGTGTATCGAGGTATCTACTAAAGTCCTAATCATTGCCTACACACTAAACAACTAGTGAGTTTTGCATATTTATGTTCAACTTCTTTTCTGGTTTCTTTTATCTCACAAATATTTATTGAGCATTTCTCAGATGCCAGCCACTGCACAGCAAACTGAAGACAAGCAATCATGGCCCCTGTGCTCAAGGACATGCTGATAGGAAGCTAGTTTTAGGACTACTGTATGGCTGGGGGCATCATTTTATGGCAACTGAGGAATAGGCACATGTAACAAAGAGGGAACATTGTGAGAGCAGAGTCAGGCAGGCCTCCCCATTCAGCTGGGAGGCTCCTGGAAGCTCTCTCAGATATCTTAGCAGTTGACCAAAGAATATTTTTACTAGTAGTCAGAGAAACCCTTAGATGGAGAAACAGTTTTCAGGCAGACATCATGAAGACTGTAAAGTTGGCATACTCTGGTCTCGGTGTGAGTTCTGCGAGTTACAGAGGAATGACAGTGCTATAAATAGGACTGGAACTGCATTGCCTCCATTCATTTTGTTACTTGTTCACTCAATAAATATTTGGTGTGTGCCTGGTGTCATGCCAAGCACTTATGGGTTTTCTTATTTAAGCTTCATAGCATCTCCACGGTACTAGTAACACTCATCTTGTACAGAAATGGAAACTGAAGTCCAGAGAGGCAAAGCGTGTTGCCCAAGGTTGCAAGGCCTAAAAACTGTACTGAGTGGACTTAGGTCAAGTCCTGGTCCTGCCACCTTCAGTGGTGTGAACTTGGAATAAGGTAAGTTCAGAGTCTTAGTTTTCTCATGTGCAAAATGGCTATGATGTGAGGCTTATGTAAAATAATATTCCAAAGTGCCTGGCCCATACACCTTTCCTCTGCTGGACTCCTGGGCTTTGGATCATGTCCTCTAGAGACTATACCAGGGTTTGCTATGTCTGCCCTGATTCCTAACTTTCTGGGGGTATCCAGGCCAGCCAAGTAGAGAGCTGCAGGCTGGTCCAGTTTCCTGGGCAGCATGCCCTGGGGGCTCCCACCCTGCTGAGCCATTTAGGGGAAGGCGGAAACTTCCCTCAGCCAAGAATTTAAGGAGACTCAGCAGTTCTATTTTTCATATCTCTGTGCCTGGGCACTGCTGCCGGAAACTAGCAGGGTAATAAATGTTTTAAATGTAAGGTAATAAAAATTTGGACAAGAAAAAAAAATTGAAATCCTGCCTAATTGCTAGCTCCTGAAGGGACTGTTTGTATTATTTGGAGCCAGGTGAACTGGTTTTAATGGAAATGCTGTCCGTCAAAGACCTGGCTGGGTCAGAGAGGGATCCCTGTTGACCCCTAACTGCTGGAACCACAATGTCCTAATGTTAGACAGGAGGTGGCAGCAAGGATGCCCTGCAAAATCCTCCTGGGACCCCTCTGGGCTACAGGACTCTGAAATTCTGTTTGGGAGACAGGAGTTCAATGAGATAGAGGATAAAACTGGGATTTTTAGCTCCTTTTTACTTAGCACTGTTCTTTGCCAATTGGTGAACTGGCTCTTTCACAAATGCATCATCTCAAATCTTTACAGTGTCCTTAGGAGTTAAGAGCATGGACTACAGAGTGAAATACAGTTAGAGCTCATTGGCTCCATAGTGGGTGGTGGGGGCTGGCAGGAATATGAGGCAAAGTGGAACCAAGGGTGAAACATTTAAGGAGGCTCCCGCTCTCAGAGTTGTGAAAGTTCAGGGTCAGTCTTTGAGAGTCAGGTCTCCTTAAATATTGCACCTTGAGTACTTCATTGGCTTTTCCTTCTTTGTGTCATAAGCTTTCCATCAGTCCTTAGCTGTGAAACTGTCTAACAGGACCCACCCCTTCGGCTCATGGTGAGGATGACTTCAGATTCATGAAGGAGCTTATCACTGCTTGCACTTCCTAAATGTGTACTGATTTATTATCAGGTCATTTTATGGCTGAAGAAACAGGCTTAGAAGATATCATGGCTAGTGGGTAGAACCAAATTTAGACCAAGGCCAGGGTGAGGGGTGGAGAGGGAGGTTGGATGGGGTTGAGGCCTGCAGACTGAGACCTGAAGATACGGTGAAAAGATAGAACTGGGACCAAGGGAGGTGGCTTGGACTGGCATGGTGACAGTACTAAGGCATTGCATTCAGATTCTGGATCTCTTCTGAAGGTGTCACTGAATTTGAGAAGTTGATGGAGCCAGCAACTATCTCCACTACAACTGTGCCCACCACACTCATGCAGCTTGTTGCCTAAAATGTTGGGGGATTGTGGGCCTCTCTGAAGGCTTCTGTGGTCTCCACAGGAAAGAAGCTCTTGATCTTAGCAATTTCATGTTATATAGATGCAGTACAACCTAAGCCCCCCGTTCATTGTTTCTTATACCCAAGTTTGCTCACAATTTATGCCTATTACTCCCTTTCTGTTCCTTACCTGCCTCTTACCTCCAGCTCTGGGATCACTTGATGGAAAAGCAGAGTCACTGGAGTTCCCTGGGTCTTCCCAGTACCCCTGCTTCCTGCTTAGGACACTGCTGGGTGGGCCTGAGTGTCCCAATCTCCCAGCAGGAACTGCACCCTAGCAGCATTTCATGCACACATGTGCCAGCTCAGGTTATAGAAATAGAAGTGAACAATGTAGAACGAGCATGTACCAGAAACCCAGAAAATCATGCAGAGTCTGAGCACACCTGCCACGGACAGGGTGATAGAATGCAGTAGTTATTGGTATGGCGCCCGTATCTTCTCCAGTGGCTTGTAAGATTTTTGAGTACAGAAGATAGCAACCATACTAATTTTATCTCAGAATAAAAAGATACGAAAAGGAATTGAAGAAGAGGAGAGAGGGAAAACAAGGAAAAGTGCGGTGGGTGTTTCACTTTCTAGTAGCTCAGCTGGAATTTCTTTTTCCAAGCTAACTTGACTGAGAGAATATGAAGTTGGTGCTGTAGATTATCAGAATCAATCTGGTAGTGGGAGCAAATGACTACAACATTAAGAAAGTGAGGCTTGACAGTATCACTTGAGTGCCCAAATCCAGATAGACGTGAAGGTGCTTCCTGATTTTAAGAGTCACTAGTTTTTTGTTTAGTCCTTTTAGTATTTCTTTTCCCCCAGTGCTAGCTTGCCTGAGTATCTGTCACTTGTTACTAAGTTCTGACTAATACAGAAGGGTGGCGGAGGTCAAGGGGGAAGGAGGAAGGCAGTGAAGGCTGTCTCCAGGATATAGGTAGGGCACCGGCACTTGTGTTACTTCAGACACAACAGCGCAGACCTAAGTCTCTGTGGCTTCTCTTTCTGTGGTTCTGGGGCTGAACTGTGGCCTCCAGTTGCATTCAAAGTAGAGGAAGCAGGGAGGCTGAGTGCAGCTGTGGAGTTGCACAGGTGAATTCCAGAAGGTGGGACAGCATTAGTGGAAGTCTGAGCAGCAGCTCCTGGTGTTTACAGTAAACAGAAGGCAACTGGCCTGGCTTCCCGAGCATGAGAGAAGAGGGAACAGTGACAGAAGGCTCTTCTTTCCTACCCCTCTGGGTTTAGGTGGGGGAGGAAGAGCAACATGTAAGCAGGAGGGAGGTGTAATAATCATAGTAATCAGCAGGTTTCTTAGTCTTTCCTCCTTGTGACTGGAGCCTCTTTCAGGGCTTGGGTTTTCCCTGCCCCATAAATCCTTGCAGAGCCAATGGCTTGAACTCCATGCAATGTACCTTTCTCCCTGAATCAAAGGTCAGGATGGAGTCTGAGGTCTCCTTATTATCTAACTTCCCAGATGATTGGGGTTAGAAACCTCTGGCCCAAATCAAAACTGTGTATGTTACAGATGAGAGGCCAAGGACCAGGGAAAGAATAGGGCTTGCTCAGCACCACATGGGAGGTTGATGCCTGTGTCTAGAGTCTGGCTATCTCACACCGAGTAAGCAGTGTGCTCATATCTCAGTGCATGGATTGTTCATCCCACCAGGACCTGTAATAGGGCCCAGCAGTGGAAAAGACCATAGGGTGCCAGTCATCTGAGGTCCTCCCTGCCTTTGTCAAGCCTGTAGATTTTGAAGAGCAAGGGGAAGACCTAGAACCAGCTCTTTATGCTGTGAGATGGTGCAGATTATGTGGTAAGAGACATCAGGCCCTGAGTGAGGACTAAAGAAGAAAGTGCCCATTCAAATACAGGGACTAATGATAACTTTACAATAACTATGAAAGGCTGTGCCCTCCTTTGGCTGTTTCAGGTTCTGGGGAAGCCTGATATCTACAAAAGACACTGTCCTGGGCTTCCATATCCTGCTACTCAAAGTGTAATCTCTGGACCAGTGGCATCACTTAACAAGTTCAGACTCTCAGGCGTCATCCCTACCAAATCACAATCTGATTTAACGAGCCCCTGAGGGTGATTGCTCTACACATTACAATTTGAGGTACACTGTTACTCTGCACCAGATAGCATGAGATAAGGACAGGTGATTCTACCGCAGCACAAATTGGCCTACTACATGTATTTGGATGAGCTGTAAAAGACTGGGTGTCAAATACATTTTTGCAAGTCGGGTTTTATTGGAAATTCACCAAATAGATTAGCTAGCTAAAACAAAAATGTTAACATCAATAATGGGAAAAAAAAAGTGTGGATGTGGTTGTCTTATAATGTGAAACATCACAACTTTCCTTAGGAAGCTTGTATTTTTTCAAATTAAACTTACTTAACTTGAAGCATGAATAGTATCTAACATCCTACCTGTACCTATTACAGTTTGTACATGCTGAGCTCTTGGTAATAGCAGGAGCCAAGCTGAAAATTGTACGTGCTTGATATCGTGGAATCTTCACCCAACCTTAAGAGAGAGCAATTATTCCTGTTTAGCAAATGAGCCAATGAAGGAACACACAGGTGACATCCTGATTTGTGCATTTCATCTTGCCATTTATCTTTGTTTTATAATCCTTCCCCTAACCCCTTCTCCCCAGCCCCTATTCTCATCTTCGCAAGGCCTTGATGCAATAGAGACAGCTGAGGATTTATAGCCAAGGACCATAGAGAGATTGTCAATCAATAGATGGAAAATTACTAAGAGAAGACACCAACTACGTGTGTGTTGGTTTCCTGATAAACTAATTGTGATAGCCCATTTTCTATTATTATAATAGCATACCTGAAACTGGGCATTTATAAAGAAAAGAGATTTATTTGGTTCATAGTTTTAGAGGTAGAAAGTCTAAGATGATGACCCAGTTTGTTGGCTTTTGGTAGGGTCCCCTTGACTGCATCACAACATGGCAAGGATAGGATGGCAAGACCACATGCAAGTGGGAGATGGGAAGGCAGAGAGAGGCTAAGGGGCTTGCTCTTTTATATAATTCTCTTCTGAGAGCTCACCAGGGTCCCAGGAGAATGACATCAGTTGTTTTTGGAGCAGCAATGGCCTCAATGATCTAATCATTTCTTGCTAGTCCACATTTCTTAAAGGTTCTATATCATCTCTCAACATTACCACACTGAGGACCAAACTCCCAGCGCATGAACCCTCGGGGGACACTCTCAAACTGTATCTAAGCCATAACAGCGCTTATCTAAGAGAATTCTTCGTAAAGGCATGAGCCATCGAAGGAGATCAGATCGCAAGCACGTGGAGATACGTGCTAAACTAACTTAGAAGGAATTTTGGTACAGTGGGATTAGACAGGCCAAATACAAGGCCTAAAACTTAGGCCTAGTCTAAAAGAGAGATTAGCTGGACTGAAGCGTGGTAAAGCCACCCACATGTACCAGATCAATTCTGTTTGCATCTGTTTTAATGTCAATTCTTGTTTCTTTGGGTTAAAAAATTATCGTCTAAATCGAGAGATATTTTATGTACATAGACAGAAGGATTCCATATTAAGATGCCAGGTCTTTAGTGGATCTATAGATTTGATATAATCACAATCAAAGTCAAAAAGCAAATTATTATATAGATGCTAACAAGTTGATTCTCAAGTTTCTATGGAGAGGCAAAAGACCTGGGATAGCCAACATGATACTGAAGAAGAACAAACTCAAAGGACACTATTCAGTGTGGATGAAAGGATAGACAAATAGATCAATGGAACAGAACAGAGAGTCCAGAAACAGACCCACACAAATACAATCAGATGGTGTTTGATGCAGATGTGTAGACCATAAAATGAAGAAAAGATGATATTTTCAACAAATGGTGCTAGAAAAAAATTGTATATCCACTGAGAAAAAAGAAAGTCTAGACAGAAGCCTTATGCCCTTCATAACCTCAAAGTTGTTCATATCCTGTACCAAATGTGTATGATCATAAAACTTCTAGCACAGGAGAAAATCTAGACAATTTGGGGTATGATAATGCCTTTTAGATACAACACGAACTGCACAAAATCCATGAAACCGACTTTCAGGAAATGTTAACTATTTTTATAGTGAAATTCTTGTGTGTATACAGACAAAGAAAGACTAAAGAGAATTTACTTGCTGTTTTGATGGAATTGCAGGCAAGCCTTTGTGTTGCTATTGTTGAGATTTAAATTATGTAAATTTTGCAAAGATGTATTTGTAACTAAAATGATTTCTTTTTTCTTCCCTCTTTCTTTTTCTTCCTCCCTTCCTCCATTTCTCCCTTCATTCATCCTTTCCTTTTTTCTTTCTTCTTTCCTTTTCTCCTTCCTTTTTTAAAAATTAGGAACAAATGTCTGCACTGGGAAAGTGTTGATGACCTGTCTGGAGGCAAGCAATGAACTAAATAGTCCTCCCAGCCTGGCACAATGAAGCATGATCTCAAATACAGTGAATATTTAAATTTTTAAAATTTATAGCAGTAAAAGACACATTGCCATTAATCACTCTCAAAATATTCCCCCTCTCTTCAAACAATAGTTAATCCGTTGTTCTAACCACTTTCTGAAGTGGTTTGGAAGTCCTGTTTTGTGAGTGTCCTAGTTGTGCTGTAGTAACTGCCTTGATGTCCTGAAGAGTCAAAATACTCACTTGTCATGTTATTTTGACTATGGGGAAGAGCCAGAAGTTGCAAGGTACCAGATCCAGTGAATAAGGTGGATGAGGACACCCTGCAGTGTTCTATTTGACAGAAATGGCCATAAATATTTGATTACTGAGGGATGATCTAAAAATATGATGAAGTTTAAATTAAAAATTACTACATATAAAGACTAATTGTCATTAATTCTCCTCAAAATACTCCCCTTTGCTTGGAACACACATCCATTATTCTTGGTATATATATATCTATATATATCTATACATATACATATATATATATATCTCACTGTAGTAAGTTTGTTAATTCACTGTATTCTTTATCACCCCTTGTGTATCTTGAAGGGAGTGGGCCCTGGTAAGTTTCATCTAAGCAGTAAAGGACTCTTGGGCAGAAGGAAGGAATAAGCATGAAGTCTGAATCCAGGACACCCAGAAGTGACAGATAAAGTTTCGATTTTAGAGAATTCAGTGTCACGAAGGACCTCCAGAAAGCTGTTCTGGACCCTTAGAGTGGTGTTTGTTATGTTTATCCCAGTCCTGCATTCTGATCAAGGGGGCATTGTCCAGTGCACACAGTGCGTGGCTCATCATAGAAGTCTAGCACTGTACATGTCCATATGACTCAGGCATCTGTGAGGCCTTCTATGAGAAGTCTGAGGCTCAGAGAATTTAAGCGTATTGCCCTAATTCAGACAGTGAGCTTGGCAAGAGAGTTTGATGGTACTACAGAAGGGTCTGGTGGGAATCATGTGTCTGTCTACAAGAAGCACCTGATAACTAGTGACTTGAAATGCAGATCTTTCCAGATCTTCTAGATCTTTTCCAAACATAAATGAGAAATATGCACCATTTTATGGAATCTCTGGAGTTTTGAATGATGGAAATTCACTCAACTTACTTAGGACCACAAGGGTCAAATGCAGTCTGGGGACCCCCATCATACCTTAGTGTGCCATTTTCTGAAAAGTGGGGAGGATTTTTGAGTAATGTCAGAGAGACAGATGAAAACTTAGGCGGATTATGACAGTTCCGATAAGGGAGGCATCTTCAATTCTAAGCACATGCTTGCTTCTTTTTCTCTCAAACTGCTATTCAACACCTAGAAGGAAACAAATTAAGCAGATGGGTATGCCTGTGATATATTGCAGTATTTAGGCCACAAACAGGGCTTGATTTTTCCAGGCATAGGAACAGCTTAGGCAAAGTCAAGCAAGAATTAACAAGCCTGAGTCTTTTTAGGATAGAATTAAAACTAGACAGTATATACTGAGGACTTTCTCTTTAAACCAAAGCAAAGTGAGAGAAATAATCAGAAGCAATAACATTTCTTGAAGATGTTGAGTAAAGAAGAGTCCATAGAACTTGAACACTGGGATGAAAAGCTTGGACCAATGAGTTGGAAAGCTATAACCTACCTCATCTTGGTCCTCGCGGAAACTAGGTTCAAATCTCAGCTCTTCCACATGTTAGCTGCTATGACAATATTTGAATCTCAGGAGCTTTGTGTCTGTCACAGATAAAATGGAAAGTAAAATACCTATTGCAAGGGTCATTATAGCAAAAGTGAGACAAATGTAATAGCTCTCAATCGTTGAACACTTGTATGTCAGAGCATATATAACATCTCACTTAACCTCATTCCTTCAATGTTATTTCCATCATCGTTGCTGTCAGGATGTGTTATCAGGGGGTGAATCAACAGTGAGCATAACAGGGTTCTTTATATTATCATTGTCATTTTCATTACAGGATATGCACACACTTCCTAGTCCTGGGTGGGAGGCAGTTTCTCTGAATCATACTATCAACTACCCCAGAAAGCCTGCCCTGTCCCATCTGTCCCACAAAATTCACTCTCTAAAACATGCATAGGCTTTCTTGTCCTTTTACTCTAATCCTTGAATATATTTAACAGTTTGAAATGAGAAAATGAACTCTCTTTACAAGGGATTGAAAGGGATTTCTTCTCTATTACTTCTTATACAAAATTTACCCAAGGACTGGGCATATAATACTTGGTAAATAAATTTAGTGAAAAATAAGTTTTTATATTTCCCCAGTACAAAAGCAGTGTAAGCTTGTTATAATAAACTTGGAATTTACAGGTAAGCAGGAAAAAGAAACGAACTTTGAAGGGCATCGGGCAATGCTAGGTTGTATGAAAATCTTTTGAAAACCAAATGCAGATTACAATTCAGACTCTGAAGGTTCAGTGGGTGGTTTATTTCTTCACAAAATGCCAGCAAACTGTGCCACCTGATTTATTTGGCTCTCAATTGCGTCTGTTTATCTAAACATGCCCTGGGCCTAGTGCAGTGCCCAGCAGGAAGGAGAAGACTAGTAAAGGTCTGAGCATGGTATGGCCCATCTGCTTTACCGAGGACAAGCACAGAAATGTTACGGGGATAGTCAGATGTGGGTTGCCAAAAATCAGAGTATAACATCGGCAATTTGTGGGCAAAAGTTAGGTACATGAAGGATAGTCCTGTATACCCAAATGCCAGAAACATTCTTCAGTGAGAAATACCGAGGCCAGTGAAGATGGTACGAAAGGGAAACTAGTTAGAAACCAGTATGCTCAATATCTAAATACAGAATTGGATGTGCATGAATGATGTATGGGGTGAGTCTGGCGGAACACACAGCCTGAGGAGTCCACTGTGGTAATTAATAATGGCAGCTCACTGTAGTTATCCTCTAGAATTTCATGGACTTTAGACTCTCTCTCTCTCTCTCTTTCTCTCTCTCTCTCTTCACACTTTACAACAAACTATTTGTATGTTGTTTTTTCTGCAAAGAACTTAGGTGATATATACAATGTGATAAGCGAATATATACTGTATATATTTCCTTTCGGATTTTTTTCTCTACTGACAGGTGTTCTTTATAAGCACAGTCGTGTGAGTGCCACATTGAGGGAAGAAATGATGTCCTTAATGAGTACTCAGTGAATACTGAGTAACAGAACAACAGATCAACTGAAGGAAACCTTTCTTAGAGGGAGGGATATCCCCTCACCCTGCTTCTTACATTTGACCTTAATGGGACCAGAAGGACATAAGGAATCCTTTCTCTCTCTTCAGATCCCATGCAGTCTGCTGGCAGGTGGCTTCTTTCCTCACTGAGGGTAGGAGAAATGGAGAAGGCCGTTTATCAGCCAAGGTGGGGAAGATGCTATCACTTAGGCCCAGACCCACACAGGGCCTCATCCCTGACCTCTGCTTCTCTCCAGTCCCCTCTAAGATTCCCCCACAGTCATCTGATAAGACACACTTAGCTATCTAGTTTGCATGGTTCTGACAATTTTCATTCAAAACATATGCAAATACTGAGGGCAGGTTGCTGGGGACAGAGGTTGCGGTGAAATGCTTCTAAACTTTTATCCAAATTTTTCTATTAACCCCAAGAAAAGGTGCTTTTGATTTAGGCCTCTATTTGCATCAGAAGCACAGTTAGTTCCCTGTTCATTCCTGCTCCCATCTGGCAGCTTATCTCTTATCTGGGAACGTGGAATTAGCAACGTGACCTGGTGTCTTTCCCAAAGCCACTGGGCTCCTTGCTATGAGGTCCCTGGATCCTCCCTTAACTCATGGCTGGACACTGAGTGAGATGGGGCCCGAGTGGGCTCCCAGCATGTTCCCAGAAACAGGATTTTGGATCTGCCGGGCAGCTGCCTGGTGTGTTTATACAGCAGCCAGGCCTGCCGGTTGAGGCATTAGTGCACAAAGGGAGAAGTGCTGCATAAATCCAGCTGATGAGTGAATGCTCTGAAAATAGCACATCTGAAGTGGAAAGTGGGAACCTGATACCTCATGCAGGCAAGGAACTGATCTCCAGGAAGGCTGGGGAATTTTGCAGAGGTGTTTCCTGTTTCCTTATCCTCACGCATGCTCATTGGGCTTGAGCTGTCATCTCCTAAGTCCCAGACAACTCTGTTGTGTTCAGTGGTCCTGGGCACTACCGCTCCATGGGCATACAGCCTAAGCAGTCCCATGGGTCTCACACTTTTAAGATTCCTGTCTTGGGTTTAATACTCTACTGTTGCAGTCTTGATGTTCTTGACAATTTTTGAACAAGGGGTCCATGTTGCCAGTTTACAGTGGACCTCTCATGGACCCGGGGTATAGCACAGGCTGACGCAGTCCTGTGTAGAACTGGGGATCTCCTAAGCATTTATGGCCCTTTCCAGTTTAGTTCCCTGATGACTTTGCAATTATTCCCACATTCCATACTCTTCAGAACCTGTAGCTTTAGTCAAAAGATTCATCACATATCGCCTTGACTTTGCATTTCTTCTTCCCTATGCCTGGCAAAACTCTCTCAGCAGACTCATTCATCTTTTAAGATCCCAGAGATGTTTTTTCTGAAGACTTCTTTGCAATCCTGCAAAGAAGTGGCTCCCTCCTCTGTGGTTTCAGAGCTCTGAACACCTCCGCTGGAGCACTTTGCTTGAGAGAGGGCCAGCAGGCACAACCGGAAGCCAGGCCTGGGAGTTAACTCTTGCCTTGCTGGATTTGGGGAAGGAGGCCTTTGGGAACCCAAGGCACTGTCTGGTTATCAACTGGGAAAGAGTATTTCAACCTTTCCAAAGCAGGCGTGGCCATTGTTGTGCATCCTAGCTGAGCAGCATCCCCAACAACATCCCTGTCAACAAGGAGCTGACCCTCAGCAGGGCCACATGCGATTCACCTCTCCACCCTGCTGTCTGAGCCTATGCTCAGAAAGGAGGACATACGGGGGAGACACAGGAGGGTGTACGGCTACCTGGGTTCCCGGTGTCCTCTTCAGGGCAAAGGGAATGAAGAGCCTTTCCTGGACACATCTACTTCTCAAGCTTTCCCCATGGGCCTTTCGACAGCAAATGAGTCCAGCACGCTGTCAGGTATCCTGAAGTGGCTCAGAGAAAACGAGAGAGACAGGCAGTAGTCCCAGTCCACCTGCATGCACAGGAGACACAGAAATGCACATTCATGCACAGGCATGCCCAGGACACATGCAAATCTACATGAATGTGCCACTAATGTGCCACATGCATTCACACACTGCACTCCCTGCCACACACCTACTAAAGCCAGGAGTGACCAGTGGAAGCCAGTGTGTGCCCACATGGGTATCCTGTGCTGGGTTAGGAGAAAGGCTGGGGTGGGGGCTGCCACAGGTATTTTTGAGTGAGAGGCCTGGGTGCTGGAAGATTTGACAAAACAGACAGGAGGGAAGCCTAGGCTGTAGAGAAGAGGCCGGCTTGACGGGGACAGTGACGCTCTGCCTAGTCAGGATAGAGCATGCAGGAGGAGGCCATCAGGAAGGAGGGTACAGAAACAGGCTGTGCTGTGTGGTGGACAGGGAGGGAAGAGGCACCTTCCAGGTGCCAGGCATATGTTAGATACTTCACAGGTGCCGACACTTTTAATCGTCACACCTACCCACAAGGTGGGGGTGATTCTCATTTCACAAACCCGGCACAGGCTGATGACGTGACTTGCTCATCCCTCCTGAGCCAGAGAATGGAAGCCACGTGTGGATGCAGGTCTGCTGGGTTCCAGACTTCCTGCCATGTCCACTTTGCCTCCCATTCAGGTAAGAGGTGCATGTGGTGACCTTTATTCGCCACCCTGGCTGGTATGCTGTTTGCCCTCCTAAAGGATGCCCCTGAGTGGTGGCCCTCCTCCATGGCTTACCTCCATGACTGTAGCTGGGAGAGAGTGGTCAACAGATGCAGGGCACAGGACGAAGCTTCTCCTCCGCAGTGTGGATACTCGGGGCCAGATCACTTGTTATTGTGAAGGGCTGTTCTGTGCTTTGTAATTTACTTAGCACTTGTCTTAGTTTGGGTGCTAAAACAAAATACCAGGTGAGTGGCTTGTAATAACAGAATTCGATTTCTGGGTCTGATTGCTGGCAGTGTGGATCAGGGATCCAACATGGTTGAGTCACAGAGAGGCTCCCCTCCGGGTTGCAGGCTGCTGCTTTTCCTTGTGTGCTCCCCTGTGGACAGAGAGGCAGTGAGCTCTCCAGAGGTCCTATCATAAGAGTCCTGATCCCATTTCTGAGGGCTCCATCTGCACTTCTAGTATTCTAACATTGGGGATTGGGATTTCAACTTGAAAATTTTGAGGGGATACGAGCATTCAGTTCATAACAGCAGCACCCTTGGTCTCTACCACTAGATTTCAGTGGCATCATTCCTGCCTCAAGCTTCAGTTGTGACAACCAAACTATCTCCAGACATTGCCAAGTGTCCCCTTGGGGTCGAGTCATCCCCAGTTTTGAAACACTGGTCTAGAGAGATGGCTAGATGGGAGGATCTGGAAGAAATTTTGCAAATCCTTGGTGCCTGTTACAGAAGTTTTTTCTAGTACTTGGATAAGACATCCGTCCCTCTGGCCTCACTGCTGATGAGCCCAGTGAATGGCAGAGGGTGGACAATATGACCTTGTGAGAGGCCTCTGGCAGGGTCCTGCAGACCTGGCAAGGTGCCAGCCCCATCCTCCCCCTGCGACCACTTTGTCCAGTAACATCCTTCCACCTGCACCCCCAGGATGTGAAGACCCAACAGCCAATTATGAAAATGAAAAGTCCCGGGTTTTGTCCTTAAATGAGTATTTTCTTGTGGCACTTTGATTCTTATATAATAAGTGCCTAGTCACCAAGGAATTCCAGGAATGTGGCCTTGATAATGAAAATAGGCTCTTGGTCCAGAGGGGCCCACTCACTGGCCTAGCAGACAGGCCTAAAGGGGCAGGTTCCAAACCTCAGGCAGGCAGGGGCATTTGCTGAAACCACCCCCACTTGGCCCTGATCCTATTCCACATTCCTATTTCCAGATGCCCAGCTGCAGCACCTCCTGAAAAAAAGTTAGGATGCTTATAGCTATTTGACTTTCTATCAGAAAAAAATGAATCATATTAGTCTTCAACCGAACATCGTTTGATTGTTTACTTTTTCATTTAATATGAAACAATGATATTATTACCATTCCCATTTTAAAGATGAAGAAGTTGAGGTGCAGAGAAGTTATATTACTTGCCTACGAGCTCAAAGCTTGCAAGTAGAGATGCCAGGATATGAATCCTGGAAGCTCTCTGGAGTTGATGCTTTACCAACTGTGCTTCTACTACAAAGTGACTAAGCTGGGGCCATGGTGCTGACATCTTACTGCCATGGGAGATGTTCAGGAGGAGGAAAGGCTACTTGTCTGGGCTGGACAAGGACATCTTGAGTCTTCCCTTGAGTTCTTTTATGTTTTACTCTAAAGGAGCATGGCCGCGTTCAGGATGCTAGTCACTGCCAAGAATAATGAGGCGGTTTAAGCCACAGACATAGATCCAGAGGGGTTAGAGATGCATCTCTGCTTACTTTTACTGGGTACTCTCAGATGAAGGACTGGGCCCATCAGTTTCTTCATCTTTGCATTGAAGAGAATGAAACTGACCTCAGCGTCCTGACATTGTTGAGATGTGCTTGATTACTATTTTGGTGCAGAATGGGGGATTCACTCAAAGCCCTTGAAAGAGAAAAAGTCCATATCACCTGGAGCAGGTGATCACCTGCTCAGGCTCAGCGGACCCAGATGTACAATAGAGAAAATGGGAAAAACCCACTTCAGAGCAAGAGGCACAGGTAAAATATACACAAAAAAGCATGTGGTGAAGACAGTGCGTGCAGGCTCGGTGGTGGAACAGGGTGGGCTGGTGCAGGCTCTGGGGTGGCTCAGATGCATAGGCAAGAGGTCTCTCATGAGAGCCAGACTGCACCCTGGGTAGGTCCAGTTTTGAGGCTGAAATCTCTGCTGGTTTCTGAAATCCAGGGACTTTGCAGAGACAGAACAACTCAATATGAACTGAAGTGTTAACTATGCCCTTTTGTTCCTAGCACCCCTGGGAACCACAGCTGGGTTCCAAGAGGACTGAAGGTCGGGAGGGGAAGGAAACAGTTTGTCTGGCCTGGGAAGGAAGAGAATTCCAGCAAGCAAGGCCGCAGGGCAGCTACTTCCTCCTCCTCCCTTATGCCCTGGTACCTCCCTGCACACATACACCATTATGTGGCACTCACAGTGGACTGATTGTGAGCACTAAGGGCCCAGGGGAATAGGCTGGGCTGGAGCAAACCACTACTACTAATGATCACTTTTTATGAAGGACTTGCTGCATGCCAGGCACTAGGCTAAGGCTTCCTAAGCATTATCTCATTTAATCCTCACCAAAGCTCTGTGACTTATGGATTATGCTCCTTCTTTCATGAGGAAACTAGTTTACAGAAGTTAAGTCTTACCCTTAAGGTCACATAGCTGGCAAGCAGGAGAGCCAAGATCCAGCCATAGGTGATCCAATTCCAAGGCCTTTTCTAGTCCACTCTGTAGCCCTGTCAAATTCCTATTCCTTTTCAAAAGATGTTGGAGAGAGTGTGAGTAGCTCTCAATGGCCTTTTCTAGCTCCCTTAAAAGTTTATCCCATGACATTTCAAGTTAAATTGGTTTCACCTTAGTAAGTGGCTTTCATAAACTGTGTTTTCTATCTTCAATGTTCTAAGCTATATCTTCTATTTTTAAGGTGCACCACTGGTTTAATGATGACTTTCAGAGTAGGAATATAAAGGAAGAACATGTTAATGTGTTCTGAATTCTGCCCTTTTATGGAACAGAAATAGGAAAACTTTAGAATGGTGGAAATATCGGACCACATTCTGTGTTAAATGCTAGCAATGAAAATACGAATGAGAGCTCACAGCAAATTTATGCTCCACCTATTCTTTCAGGTATTCAATATGTTTCATAGTTTTTGTGAAAGTCTAATTTATGTACAGCAAAATGCACATACATGAACTGAGTTCCTTCGTATGTCTGCACCTTCATAACCACCATTCCTTTAGTGACTTTTAAGTACTGATTTTCAAAAGTTGTGAACATCATTGGTTAGTTTTCCTTTTGCAATGGGCTGGAAAGTCTGGCAGACAGAAACACAATAGTGAATAAAAAAAGAAGTCCTCAAAGTGATTGTAATTGTATTGGTATTAAACTAAGTGACATGTGATAATAAAGAAACAAGGGGTCTCCGTTTTAAGTGGGGGTTCTGAAAATTCTCTCCTAAGATAATTAGAATCTGAAAAATGAGTTTGACCTTCCCAAGGAAAAAAACATTCAGCTAAAGAACAGAAAGTGTGAAGTCTTGAGTTGGTCAGCAACTGGTGTTTGAGAAGACCAGTATAACTGAGGAGATGTGGGTCTTGCGACAGAGTGGTGGACATTGGTTGAGTCATCTGAATGAGATGGAAGATTTGGATTTGCTTCTGTGTGTAGATGCATGGGCAGTCATGGGGTGAGATCAGGGAAGGCTTCTTGAGGTGGTAGCTTTCATTGCCAGGTGGAAGAGGCACAGGAAAAGCATTCCAGGTAAGTGGCACAGTGGTGGAAAGGAAGGGTTCTTACTCAAGGCATCTGAAGAGCTCCCCTTAGCTGGAGCCTAGGAGAAAAGGGGAGATGGGGTGGGTGATTGGGAAATGGAGCACTGAGTGAGGAGAGATGCCCAGAGACCTGTCTTGGTGGGCACTAAAAGAGATTGAAGTTTATCCAGAAAATAATGCTTTGGAAAGATGCTCTGTGCATAGCATGTAAAGAGAATTGGAGGCATCACAGCCATGGCATGAGATCAGTCCCCAGAGCACTGGGCATCTCTGAAATCTACCATGGATAAGTGTCCTGTGGGTGTCTCGGTGCTGTAGAGTTGCCAGCACATTAGTGCTTGTCCCTGGTACCCTATTCCAGAAAAGGTAATGTGTTTTATTTTCAAAGTTCCAGAACCCAGATGTTGGAGGTCAGTTAGTGGGTGAACCTATGGTGCACACTGCAGTGGGTTGTTTGTATCATTAAAAGCACTGAAAGGATTGGCATCACCATGTGGGTGCTCAGGAATAACTGACTGGATGTGTGGATTCATATTTCTTATTTACCTCTTACCATCCCCTCTCCTCTTCCATCTCTGATACACCATCCTCCTCTGAATACTACACACACCACAACACACTTGTACAGTGAAACACTTGCTGGCCATGGGGTTTAGGATAGGCTTCTGGTCAAATCTAAGTTCTGCTACTTATGTGCTCTGTGATCTTAGGCTACCTCTGTGAAACTCAATTTCTTTCATCCCCATGTGAGAATATTAATAGTATGTACCTAACTCCCAAGGTTGTGGAGAATACTCTACCAACAATACACTTCCTAACCCACTGCAAACCCTTCATGGGACAAGAAGATAATGGAGGAACCGTAAACCCCCAGACAGGACACATATCCAACAAAATATATGTGCAGGTTACTAAGGGATATGTAAGTGTCCAACATGGGGTGTGAAAGACTGGCTACAAATTCTAATCTTGCCCTTTATTTGCCATCTGAATTTGGACTATTGATTCGGATTAAGTTCATTTGCAAATTAATAGACACCCTGAATGATAGTGACTAAGTAAAATAGAAGTAAACATCTGAAAGTCAGCGGCCCATGACAGGTGTGGCAGTCCTGGGTGCTAGAGCCCCAGATCTGCCATTCATGGATCACACCTTGTAAATCAAGATAACTACTAAAAAAAGCTCTAGCACTTATGCTCACATTCTAGGCAGCAGGAAGAACCAAGGGGAAACCCTCAATTCTTTGCTTAAGAGACAATCATATATGCTGTACGTACCACTTTGACTAAATGTCATTGGCTGGGCTTCATCCCGTGGCCCCCATGACGTAAACATGTCTGAGAAAGGTTATTATTCTGGTTGGCCATGTGTCATGATAAGCATCAGAGAGTTTGGGTCTGAGGAACAAAAGAAGATCACTTCTTGATGAACAGCTAGCAGCTTCTGCTACCATTGGGAAAAGTCACTTTCTCTCTCTCTTATCTCTGTTTTTTTTCCCCAAATCTATAAAATGTAATAACAGCATTAATAGGTTGGTTATGAGAATTAACAGATTCTATGAAGTATCAGGAGTATTGGTTAGAATATGATGACTGCTCGATGCCTTTTGGGAAATACTAATATTCTTGGGAAGCATAATTCTTACTTTTTGAAAAATCTGCAATAAGCAGTAGAAGACTTATCCATTCAAAATGCTACTCAGACAGTAGTATCAAGCCCACCCAGGACTAGCTTAATGTCATGTTACCTAACCAACAGCACCTGGCTTGCAAGGGTAGCAGAGAGGAAACTCACAGGACAGATCAGCTGCAGGTACTGCTATTGTCCCTATTCTATAGATCAGCGCACTGAAGCCCACAAAATGGGAAAGAGATTGGGCACATTCAGGATCACATGGCCATAGACCCAAGTTAAGAGATAGAGCTATAATTAGAGCCTAATCTTCTTCCCGTGCCTGGGCCCCTAATCACTACATTGCACTGGCATTCCTCTGTGAGTCCTAGTAGGAAGTGCTCTGGTGGCCTGGGGACTCCAAGGGAGAGGCTTTCCTTGGGAGGCATGTTTTTGGGCTGCTGACCCTGTGTTCTCTAGCGGGATGCTACCCAAACCTCTACAGTGGGAAAGCTATGGGAAACCCCACCCAAAGTTCTCTGGGGAGTCTGCAGCTGCCAGGTCATGGTGGTAGGCTGGGGCTCCTGTTGTCAGGGATCCCTGGCCACCATGCTTGCAGTGTGCATTTGCAGGGGTTCCAGTCTGGCCAGTGGGGAGCAGTGCTTGGGACTATTTTTAGGGGGTGACAACACTGTGCCTTCTTTTTCCTCCACAGTTGCTACCACTGGGTTCCCCTTGGGTACAGGGGCTATACCTGGGGTTCTGGGTTGGCTCAGATATCCAGAAAGAACCACAGTAATTGCTTGGGGGCATTCCACCTAGAGGAGCCAAGGAAGCCAAGCCAAGAGCTCTGCCAGACTTGGCACCAACTCTGGCCATAGGAGTGGACTGGCAAATGTAAGGTTCCCTCTGTCTTTTCCTTGCATTCTGGTTACCCTGTGCCACAAAACCTCTACCTAAAGCCAAGGAGTGCAGGCCTACACCCTCCTTGGAGTTATGTCCCAGAAAGTTCTGGAAGGCCTTCAGGGTAGTGGGAAGAGAGACTATTGGAATGTCAAAAAGAGGTTTGCTTCTGAGGGTTCTCCTTAGGTCCTTGTCCCATACTGTCTCCTGATGGGTGGAGAAGAGAATGCCAGGAAGGGGATGGGGAGAAGTAAGTTCCAGGGAATTGGGGGATTTGGGGCTAAAGAATCAACTAGGGTTCCACCTTTGGAAGCCACCTTGGAGGGTTTGGACTTTTATCCTGGGTGCATAGGAAATAGGGATAGATTTAAGCAAGAACAGGACAAACCCAACTAGTGTTTTAGAATGTTCTCTGAGTCCATGTGAAGGTACACACCAAAATCTGTAACATTCAATTTCTCCAGAGAACAGAACCAGAGTGAAGTGAAAAGAGAGAAGAGAGAAAGGAGGGTAGGAGAGAGAAAGGATAGAAGGAGGGAAGGAAGGAAGAGAGGGAGAGAGAGAGAATTTTAAGGAATTGACTCATATGATTATGCAGAATGGGCGTGTCAGAAAAACCAGAGACTCAGGTAGACATGGCTACTGCGGTCTTGGCACAGGGAAACATCATCTATGCTATGATGTGCATCAGAGGCCTCTGGGGGATCAAAGTTTGGTCATATCCCTGAACTGGAAGATGATCTAGACCCAAAGCCAACCCTGGTTGAGGTTTGTCTTCCCTTCCTATGCTCCCACCCTGTCTGGCCAGCACTCATCAGTGTAGGCTGTACTCCCTGTCCTGGATGAGTTACAAAGTCACTGAAAAGTTCTGATGTTTACATACAATATTTCCACAAACAAGTTTCAATTGATTTTTTTTCCTCACTTGCTTATTCATTAAATTCTCAGGTCACCTGTGTGCCACAACAGAGGACAGGCTAGGGGCTCTGCTGTTAATGAATTCACCAGTTAAAAATGGCACACCTATGTATCTCATGGCAGTAAGAGGAGAAAAGAGGCAGGGGATAAAAGAAGTGGGTTGGGGCACCTCACCCAAATGGAGAAACCTAGCTGAGCAAAGCATGAATGATGGGTAAGCCACATCAAGGTCTCCACATCCAAGAACAGAGTGAGAGCTGACAGTGAGAGAGTGACAGCGATAAGGGGTTCACCCTATACTGCACTTCAGCCTAGGGCCCAGTTATGTCAGGGGAGAGATGTCCCAGTGTAGTGATTCTCTGATGCTCCTGCTGGGAACTGGATGTATTTTTCTTCCATGGTTTTTCAGTACACAGGCACTTGCCTGTCTAGTGCTTGCCGTAGACCTCACCTTATGCCCTCTTGTGCCAAACAAAGCCTTTTTTCCCTGTGTCTGTGTTCCCTCTTCCTCTGGCTTGGCATTTACCCACTTCAGGGAGCCTGAGCCAAGATGGGAGGTGCCTGGGAGCTGGAACAGAAAGAGGAAAGGACACAGTGAACAAATACAGCAGGCTAGAGGAGGCCCATCTCTCTTCATCCATAGAAATCCGCGCTTGTCAAATGCAAGGTTAGGTGTTCTGTCTTGCCATTTCCACCTGTAAAATGAAGGTAGACAATCATGTTTCAGTTAAATGCAACTTTAATATCTATTACTTATCCTTTTTTATGTGCCAGTGGGTTGGCCTCTGAGGGTGATACTTGTAGATGAACAGACAGGCTCTGCCCTACTGAATCCTCAGTTTACCTTCTTTCAACTCATTGTGTGGGTAAACTCAGCTAATTTTCAGCTTCCTTAAAGAGGTTTTCCCATTTCCAATCTATAGCAGTACCTTGGTGCTCTTCAGTAGGGCCCTCCTCTTGTCATCACAGCTGGTGTTTGCATCTTTGTTTTGGCCAAATATCTGTTCAATCCTGTCCCCTTCAGTAGACTATTTCCCAAGAGGACTCATTGGTTTAACATTTTATTCTTTGAGACAGGCAGAGAATTGAGTTAGAGTAAGAGGGATGTTCCTTCTATAAATCAAACTTCCCTTGAGCTGCATTTCTTTAGGATCTCCTGAGGAAATTTTTTTTAAATTTTTTTGGTCATTGTTGTTTTACCAATGTTTTTACTGGTTTCCTTGTTTGGGGGGACTATGTCTTACAAAATGCAAGTGCCTAGGAGAGCCAATGAATACTGACTAAATGCCCACCATGTACCAGGATTTGTGTGTAGGCCCTTTCAGATTTATTATCTCTTTTACTTGTCACCTAATGGTTCCTGGCACATTGAGGTTTTTAACAAACTCTGTAAGCAAGTTAGATCAAATCAATGAATTTGGCTTAGGCCAGAGGTTAAAAACCCTTTTATTTCGTGGTCCATCATGTCCTGGTGCAAGTAAATTAGAGCACTCTGTTGTGAAAGATTCTGTGGCTGTAGCGGGCTAGATGTTGACTTCCCCAAAAGATATGTCTGTATCCTCACCTTTCCAGCCTACATATGTGATCTCATTTGGAGAGTAATGATTAGAAAATGTGGGAAATAACATTGGTAGATAAAATTTAATTCAGGGTCTAGAGATGAGCTAGATTGTCTGAATGGGCCTGAAACAATGAAAAATGTCCTTTGACTTTAGGAAACAGTTGAGAAGAAGCCATGTGAAGGCAGAGGTATGGACTGAAGTCATATAGCTATGAGCTAAGGGACACCTGGAACTACTAGAATCTGGACGGGGCAAGGAAGACTCCCACTTGCATATACCATCACCACCATCAGTGCCTTCAGAGGATGTTTTATGACAGTGGGGTATTGAGATCCCCCAATACAATTGTATTAAGTGCTTATTTGATTTTTCATGCCAATTGGTATTTGTTTTATATAGTTGCCTGCACTGGTATTTGTTGCATAAATATTTATGATTGTTATCTCTTCCTCTTGGATTTTTCCCTGTACAAGTGGCCTTCTTAATCTCTTAATCAGTCTTGGCTTCAAACTTACTTTGTCTGCAAATAGAATTGCTACCCCTGTTTTTTTTCTGGGTTCCTGTCACATGGGGTATTGTTTTCCATTCTTTGACTTTCAGTCTATGAACTTCTTTTTGAATTAAATGTGTTTCTTGCTTGTAGCATATTGTTGGATTTTGCTTCTTGAGCCATTCTGCTAGCCTGTGTCTTTTGATCAGTGAATTGAGATTAATAACATTAATAGTTATAACTGATATGCATTGATTTACCCTTGTCATATTATTTTTCTGTTGTTGGCTCCCCTTCTTTTTTCCCCTCCCTCTGTTTAACTATTTGCCTTGCCTGGTAGATTCTTTCTGTTGGGGTTCAAGAAGTTGTAGTCCTTGTTATCTCTTTATAGAATGTCCTTCAAAACATTTTGGAATGCTGGTTTGGTGGTTATAAATTTCCTCAGATGTTCTTTGTCATGGAAGTATCTTATTTCTCCATCAGTTTTGAAAGATAGTTTTTCAGTGTACAAGTCCTTAATAAGTCAATTTAGCCCTCAGGGGTTAAAATTTAAAATGGGTTAAGGAGACAATAGAGTAGTGGAAGAAGAGGAAGTAAGGTTGGAGGACAAAGGGCAATCATGTAAACTTTGGCAAACTGGTGCAGAAAACTGGAGGTAAAGAGAGAAGGAAGATATTAACAAGAAGAACAGAACAGAACCACAACCACAAAGAGGCTAGAAACCATGTTCACATTCACATAAAAACAGTATCAAACAATGAAGGAGAAAAAAAGAAAAAAAAAGATAAAACAAAACCACCACCACAACAAAAAACAAATGAGAGAAAAAG
>RJWT010006517.1:0-25877 GCA_004365215.1 Cuniculus paca | reverse complement strand
AATTCTTTATATGTTCTAGATAGAAGGCCTTTGTCTGAGGGGCAGTTGACTAGAATTTTTTCCCAGTTTGTGGGTTTTCTTTTCACTCTGTTGGAGATTTCTTTTGACATGCAAAAACTTTTTAACAAGACAAGATCCCAGTTGTTGATTCTGGGAAGGGTTTCCCGTGCAGTTTGACTTTTGTTCATGAATTCTCCACTTACCCCTATGTTTTCAAGACTTCTACCTACTTTGTTTTCCAGCAGGTTTAGTGTTTCTGTTTTAATGTTTAGATCTTTCATCCATTTTGACTTTAGTTTAGTGTACGGTGATAGGCTTGGGTCAATTTTAGTTTTCAGCATATGGCAAGCCAGTTTATCCAGCACCATTTATTAAAGAGGCTATCTTTCTTCCAGTGAACATGTTTGGCCCCTTTGTCAAAGATAAGGTGGTTGAGTGTGTTTGTACTTGGGGTTGTGTCTTCTAATCTATTCCATTGATCCTCAGGTCTGTTTTGATTCCAGTACCATGCTGATTTGATTACAGTAGCTTTGTAGTATAATTTGAAGTCTGGGATTGTGATGCCTCCTGCCCTGCCCTTGCTGCCCAGAAGTGCCTTTGCTATTCTAGGTCTTTTGTGGTTCCAAATGAATTTTAAGAATGATTTCTCTAGATCTGTGAGGTATATGCATATTATCTTATTTGGAAAGAGAGTTAATAATTAAGTTAACAGTCCTAAGATGAGACCATTTGGTATTATCCAGTGGGCAGTAAATCCAACAAGTGTCCTTATAAGAAACATAAAAGGAAAAGATACTGTGAAGATGAATGCAGAAATTGTAGTAATGTGAACACAAATCCAAAGAAGCTAAAAATAATAATAATAATTTAAAAATAATAATGCATACAGCTGTCATCAGAAAAGGCAAAACCATGCTATCTCCTAGGGCCTCTTGACCAACTGCAGCCCCGCAGAGTCCTTAATTTCAGACCTCTGACTTCCAGAATTGTGACAGAATCAATTTTTATTGTTTTCAGCCCATTTTGTGGTATTTTTTTGTAGCACACTCAGAAAACCAAATCAATCTGCAATGCTTCTTTTCTTAAACAAAGCAAAACAAGTACATGAAAAGCAAATATGAAAAAAATATTAATGGTTGTTAATTCTAGGTAGAAAAAGAACATGTTTGTCGTGTTGCTATTTTTTTCTCCTATACCTTTTAAACTTATCACATCAAAGTGAGGTCATTTTATGAAATTATTTGTTGTTGATTTCTCTTTATTCAGTTAATTTTTTAAGTGCTTACCACACTGGCCATAGAAATATTTGTTAACTGTGGCCAACTTTCATGATGACTTCGAAGGCCCTTCATAATTGATATCCATGCTGTCTTTCAGTCTTAGTTTTCATGATTAGAGGGCATTAAAAAGTGCTGACTTTGTTTCATTGAAACAAAGTAACTTCTAGAAAAGTAAGTATATAGGACTGACCTTAAGCTTCCACAATCATGTTCACTCTTAACTCTCAAGCCTCTTTCTTACAACAACTTTTGTGATTATATTGGGCCCCCCATTATGGTGACTTTTAGTTTGGGCCTACCATTATGGTGACTATTAAAATAATTCATTTAAATTAAATTGAATCCTGGTTCCAGATAGGCAGCTGTCTTCATCTACTTGTGTGGCTACGACAAAATATTCCCTAGTTTCTGGAGACTGGGTATCAAAGATCAAGGCATCTGGTGATTGTTATTCTCTGCTTCCATCTTCCAGAGGGAGGAAAAAAAACATGCCCTTACAAGATGGAACAGACAAAAGTACAAGAAGATTCTCCCTTATAACTTATAACCCCAAGGATCTTTATAAAGGTGCTAATCCAGTACATGTGAGTAAAGCCCTCATGAATTACTAGCTAAAGACTAAACTTCTTAATACTATTGTATTGGGGATTGAGTTTCAATATAAATTTTGGAGGGCACACAATCACTTAAACCATAGCAATAGCCATTTAAAAAGTGGTAAAAACCAAATCTTAATTGCTCCCACCCTACCCCCACATTTCTGGGTGACATCACGGGAGGTTGTGGTTAGCAAGCACATCAGGGCAATCTGCTTGGCAGAAGAGGTACACGATGTGCTAAGGGCAGAGTTCCCCAGCAGCTAAGGAAAATGAGACATTTCTAAGTTGGAAAAGGAGCCAGGTATTCCATAGCAATAAGCCCAAATGTCTCTCAGCAAACTGTCTCCCCAAAAAGGAAATTAATGACAACAAACCTAAGAGGAAAGGAACCATGGAAAGAAATGAACCCAGGTATAATCACTTGGGAACCTGAGGTCACCTGATCCCCAGAGGCCATGCCTTCCAAGATGAATTTAGAATTGCTGGGCAGAAAATGATTAAAAATAAAGAAGGCAATATTCTCTTCCTGTTCATGATTTTGGTTTCCATTTCAAGTTTCAATTTCACTTGAGCAGCTATAATGCTCCATTGCAGCACATTGAAAATGGTTTAAATAACCACGGACAGAAAAGAAAAGGACTTTGTGATTCAAGAAACATGGAATCTAGTTCCAAATCTGTCACTAGTTTTTCTGAAAAATTTTAAGCAAATTTCTTCTTTATACACCTTGGTTTCCCTGTGAACAAACCAAGAATTGCACTGAGCTAACATTCCATAAACTGTTTTGTTATTCAATTTTGATTTTGTTTTTGCTCTTGTCTTTCCCTCAGAAATCTTATTTAGTTTCATGACCTTGATATCACTTACATGCTAATAATTCCTGAATCATTATCAAGCAGAGTGTAGCTAGCTATCTACTAGCCATTTCTACAAGGTCCTTCTGCTTCAACCTCACATTCACATTCAACGTGATAAAAACTTCATTATTAATATTAAAATCCTTCTTTAAATGGCAATAGATAGTCATTCACCATTTCTTCCCCATCCCTAATCAACCAACTCCTATAATACTACTTTGATATTTTAAGCTATCTTAACCAAAGATCTTAACTTTATTAGTGTTATCCCTACCTACATAGTTGCCCTCCCCACCTGGGCCATCTTAGTATAAAGTTCCCAATTTCCCATCATAAATATAGTTAACATTATGATAAATAAGCATTTAGTGAAATTTCCCTTTATTATTAAGGGAAAGCCACATAACTGGTTCAACCCAAAGAGCATCAAGATTAGCAATGAGAAAATCTAGGTTCTAATTCTTACTCAGGAATTGACTTCATTCTTTAATCAAAGACCCATTAATGCCAGTTATTTGTGAGTTTCCCATCCACTGCAGAAATACACTGAGTGCTGAAATGTGGTAGTAATCGCCCATCACACACTACATCCCTATAATGTCACTGACTGTATCTTGTGGCATATGTACCTGAGAACACATATCTGTCACTCTGGCAAATCAGAAACTATGGTTGCACCTGTGGCACTTTGCACAGTGCTTGTTAATAAGGAGGTAACCAGAAAGTACTTGTTAAATGAATGTGTAATACTGTGGAGAAAGAGGGACAGAAAGGAACTGTGGGAACATTATATATTCATGTTTTATACTCTTCGTAATTTTTACTATTTGGATCCAGGAATGTAAATACATAACCCTGTTTAAAATTCTCTGAAAAAAAAAAAAAGAAATCCTATGATATAAAAGCATTTAAATGAAATACAGAGTTTCATTTATCTTTTAGACTCCAAATTTAATAATGCTATTTAGCATTTCTATAGTATTTAACAATTCCAAAGAACTGTTCAGTGTTAATTAGTTAATCCTCATGCTCTGTAAGGTAGATCAATATTATGATCCTCTCTGAAAAGTTAAGAAAATGAAAATTCAAAGCTATTTTGGCTCCTCCTTTCAGAATATGAGACACTGCTTAATGTTATCACAAATATAAAATACTATTTTAGAATGGAAATTAGCAAAGTTTAGAAATGAAGTAAAGGGAATCGAATGGTTTCCTTCACTATGGATCAACACAAAAAGGCAAAAAAGATATCTGGTAAAAGACTCATCAGTTTCTTTTTTCAGACCTAGACTAGCTCTCAGTCCAGGAAGAGGACTGGGATTTAGGCAGGAAAAGTGATCAAGAAATTCAGTTATACTAAATATCAGTTTGTGACAAGACAGATTTTGGAAATCAACTTTGAGTTGATGCATTGTGTTAGATAACAAATCATTGCCTTGATCAAGACTGTCAAGACTCGTTCAAGAACTGAGATGTAATGGAGATATTGGACTTGTAGTCAAGATACTAATGACTGCAGCCAAGAGTCTAATTTGGTCACATGGCAAGGCTGTCAGCCATAAAAATGTCAAAAAATCAACATTTCCAGTCATGTATGTAGGAATAAAGGAGGCTCTAGTAAATGATAGTGGAGTATGTGTACCTCAAAGGGAAAGTCCTAGCATACACAGGTTGTATTGCTGAGCTTTATGTCCAACCCATGGCCAACTGCAGTTTAAGGCTAGGTAAAACTTGGAGCTTCTGTCAAACTAGCATCACAAATATTTCTGTGTCATATTTGGCAAGCCATTTTATCTCTGAATATATGTAGCCACTGTTTCTTAGACATATATTTAACTGTCCACTTGCACATATGTACTTTATTGTCTAATAAGCACCCAAAACTTTAAGAACTTCATATTTCATTCTCAAAATCTTCATCAACTTTTCCCATTTCAGAAATGACACTTTCATTATTTCAGTTGCTCAGGTCAAATGCCTAGAAGACATCTTTTCTTTCTTTCTTCTCTTACAATTGACCTATGCAAGCCATGTGGATATAATCACAAAATATATCCTAAAGAAGTTCACTTATCTCTGTTACCAAGCTTCTCCAAACTACCATTGTTTCTAATCTGGACCACTGGAATTACTAACTAATCTTTCAATCTTTTCTGCACATAATTCATTCTCTACATACCATAAAAGATAACTTAAAAAAATAAGTTAAGTGATTTTAGTCCTTAAAATACTTGGACACCTTCCTTTCACGTGAAGTAAAAAGAGAACTTTTTGTCTCATACTACATACTATTAGATTTATCCCTCTCTTTTCAAATGTCTCTTTATTTGAAACTTCTCTTCATCATTAACTACTCTCCTAACCACCTTTGCGTGGTGTATGTGTTTTTTTGCCACCAAAAGATATGTATTAGTTTGGATTTTGCAGAGAAATGCAACAAAAAGATTATATAAATATAATTAATTAATTAACTTATGTTAAGGAGTTGACATATTTATGGAGGCTGAAAAATCTCAGTACTGAGACCCAAGACCCAAGACACCAAATGGTTCAGCTGCAGTCTCAACCTAAAGACCTGAAAACTAGGAGAGCCAATGGTATAAGCTTTAATCTGAATCCAAGGGTAAAGACACGGAAAGATCAGTGTCTCAGCTTGAAGGCACTCAGGAAGAAACAGTAACTTCTCCTTCAATCAGCCTTTTTCTCTGTTCAGAGATTCATGTTCTATTTAGCATTATTCGTGTGTTTGATGAAGTCTACATGCATTGAGGAGACAATCTATCTTACAATCAATCTACTGACTGAAATGCTATTGTCATCCAAAAAACATTGTTAGAGTCACACACAGACTAATGTTAAATATTGGGACATTCTGACCTTCAGATCCAAGCCTTCCCCATGATTCAGCAATAGCGTAGACTTTGGGGAGGGAGAACTAGACTGGTCTTGCCAGCAACAGTGCCATGCATGGGCATCTGTGATACCAGGACCTCCAGAGCCAAGCCTCTCCCCATGAGTCAGCATCAGCAAGGACTCTGGGGAGGGAGAACTAGACTGGTTCCACTGGAAACAGTGCCATGTGCAGGTCACTGTGAGACCAGGACATCCAGAGCCAAGCCTCTCCCTATAGGCCCCTGCTGGCAAGGGGACAGTTAGATCCCAGCTCCTTCAGGCTCATGGGATGGCAAACAAAAGTATCAACCCCACCCCCAAGCAACTGGTGGATCCAAAGAAACACAGGCTCTGATGATAGTTATTAAGGTGAAATGCAATTGAAAACCTGTGGTGCTTTGGTGTTTCACTGACCTTGCAGGTCTAGGGTCAGTGATCTGATCATCTGTTCAGAAGACAGCAATACACAGTACGGCATCTAGGTCAGTCTCCCTCTGAGGGTGGAGCCATTGTTGATTCCCTGTAGTCTTGCTCTGAAGTTCTATATTGTTTATTGTTTTGTTGGGTTGGGTTTTATTCTTGTTTGCTTTGATTATGTTATACCAGGTGACATGAGCAGCTTTTTTAATGATAGTAAGATATATATGGTAGCCATTTTGATTTACTGTTGTCTTGTTTTGTAGTCTTTTATTGTATCCATTGTTTTGCATTTACTGTTTTTACTCTATTCTGTTCTGTTTGATTTTTACTATGTCCAAAAGTATGTGCAGCTATTTTGAAGAGAACAAAAGGTATTATGGTAACTATTGTTGATTTTGTAATGTTGTGAAATTCTGTATCACTTACTCTCATTTGTTGTGATTGGCTTTATTCTGCTTTATTTTCCTTTGTTGTTTCCTCTTTAAAATAAAAAGAAAATACCTGGACATTCCCATAGCTCAGTCAAGTTGAAACATACAGTTAATTATCAGAAGGCATAAAGCTTACCTTGACTTTAAAGTTTATTTACTTACTAGTCTCTCTACTTGGAATTAAAATCCCTTAGATCTTTCTAAGACTGAGTCTTTCTTGACATTTATGTCTTACTTTTTTTATTTTAAAAAGCAAAACTTGAGACCATACTCATAAGTGAAATAAATCAAACTCACATTTATTAATATTGTATTGTCTCCCCAGTGTAAAAAAAAAGCTTTTATGTCCGACTTTAAATGGTTCTTACTAAGTGAATCTCTCTATGATCACCCAACCTAAAATAGAACCTTCTTAGCTGTATTTTATAACTCTTATTCATTTGGGTTTGTTTATTGTCTCCTCTTAGTAGAATGTAAGGTTCATGGAAGAAGATGCATGCTTATTTTAATCAAAGGTGTTTGTCCAGTGCCTGGGTTAGCACATAGTAAATGTTCAGTAAATGTTTACAAAAGGCACATGTGTGTAAAATGTTGATAATAATAACTGTCTCAAAATATAGTTTACTGATTCAATAATTTGTACTGAGCAGTATGAAAGTGCCCTTAAACCCAAGATTAATGTATGTTCCACTAGCTTTTTCTATTCAACTCAAGCAGAAATTGAGCAAGTGCTTTCTTTTTCACTGTCTTGCATTCTTGTATGCAAAATTAGAATTTAAAAATTTTATCTTTTGTGCTGGGGATGTAGCTCAGTGGTACAGGGCTTGCCTAGCATGCACAGGCTCTGAGTTCAATGCCCAGTACCACAAAAAAAAAAAAAACTTACCTTGTAAGACTTGAGAGATTAAATGAGATGGCATGTGAAGCACATAAACGTGCAATGTTCCCTTCCCTTAGTTGTCAGACAGATCAAATGATGTAGTAGAGATAAGAAAAGTGCTTTATAAACTGTGAGGAGCTATTTTGCTGTAGGTTTGATATTCTCAAGTAGAGATCTGCAGACAGACAGATGAAGTCAGAATCATTAGATTCTGGCTGTCAAATAAAATATGTTTTAAAATAGAAATTTTGGGCTCTTCAGAATCAAACAGGATTCTCCCTGCCAGCAAGCAGCACAAGGCTCTACCCAAAGCCATTAACACCACACAATACATGCTTGGCAAAGTTAGCCCTCATATTGGCAGTCAGAATTTTCAATTAACAGATGGGAATCTGGCTCTTGAAGCACTCTGGGGCAGGAATCAGAAAGCTCTGGGTAAAACACTGTGTACCCAGTGGTCCACTAGTCATCATGCTCTTTTTCCTGCACCTGCTCACTTAGGTGGCCTGAAGCTCTTCCAACAGAAAAGAAAATGAATTCCCCAGGGTATCATCTATAATGTTTAGCACTTTCTCCAAAGCATAGGCTTCTATTACCTAGAAATGGAGTTTTCATTAGATTTTTTTGCCTACAAATGCACGCAGATTTTTAATGATAAGAAATGGTTTATACTCTGTATTCCCTGAATTGAAAAACCTGATTATCAGCAAAGGCACACTTTGTGGGGTTTTGTTGCTACTGCAAACTGCCAATTTCCACCGGGTCCTATTTCAACAATTATTTAACACTTATTGAGTGCCAATGATGCACCAGGATCACTTGCTCTTTAATCTTGTCATTAATGATCCATCAGCCTCCTGTGGGTGATGGGAAGGAGGAGGAACAAGTTAATTATCAGTGTGGCATTCAATCTGAATCCGTTAAATTGCCCGAATTATTGAAGTTTATCCACTTAAGCAAAAGGGTGACCAAATTTCTGTAATGGAAAAGTAAGGCATCTATCTTATTGTCTTTAAAAGGCTAAGGTGAGTAAAGAAATAGGAGACAGAAAACATAAACTCTTCTAGCAGTTAAAAAAAGAAGTCAAAGGTGACTAAAACAAGAAATAGACATTTCTCAGGGGAATCTGGAATATATAACTTTAGACCCTTGCTCATGCTGTTCCTTTTATTGGAAACACACTTTTACCTCATCTTTGTATGTTAAAAATTTATTTTAAATCAAATTTAATATCAATCCTTCCATATAATCTTTGGCAACCTTGATATCTTCTGAGATATTTTGAAAATTTATCTTGTCTCCACATCCTGTATACTCTCTTAAATTCCCTTCATTCCTTATGTTTTAAGAGTAGATACTGTTTTATTCATATCTCTATCTTTGTCCCACATCATTTCCAAAGTGAAAAGGGGCCCAGAGCCTTAACTCAGGCCTGGGCCTGCAAAACCTGCCCACACAAGACAGTAATGCCTCTGTGCCCCTGGTTGTGTGTCTGGGTCATGGAAAAATTATGCAAGATCAGGGCAAAATGACATCAAAAAGCAAGAGACTAACTAAAATGTCAAGGTCCCAATTCAAAACAAAGTATCTGCTCTGTAATCAGAATCTATTCTTGTAAGAGCGTTTAGAAGGGAGCACACAGAGAAGTGATTCCAGGGTACTAGAGGGAGCCTTTATTGAGGTGTAAGCCATAGGACCCAAGAGAAGAAATTAAGATGTCTATCACAGTGTGTGGCACACATTTAGACCTTGATATGTTACCTGAACGAATAGAGTACCACAGGATTCATGAGCTTCTGGAAAAGGATAATCACTATAACCCAGTTCCAGAGAAACAAGCATGATATTCAAAGGACTAACTTGAGCAAATTTAGCAAAACGCTCCTGTGTGATTTTTCTCCAGGTATTTAAATCTTGTATTTAGAATTGGTAATGGGCAAGAGATAACCCCACTGAACCATTTAAGGCAGAGTGCATTGCTACTGCTAGCCTTTATCAGGATAATCAAATAATAAAGTTAAACTTGCAACTAAAGACGAGTCCCCAAACTAACTGTAAAATATTTTCAATGTTATTTGTTCAGTAAACTGCAGAACATTAAATTTCTACATTAAGTAAATTACAAGGAAGAGTGCACTTTACAAAATTAAAAAGTTCTCAGTTACTTTATTATTCTACAGGGAAAGTCTTTGTAGTGTTTCCAGTACACTCTGATAAGTTTTTTCCATAGATGGTGGGTAGTGAAAAAAGGAATCTTAAGACTCAGCACATGCATCACCAAGATTTAAGTTAAAATTTAAGAGCATATTTCTGGGTCCTAACACAGAAAACTTTGACGATAAACATCCAGTTCTGAAATATATTCATGATTTAAACATTCTGCTTCACGTCAGGAACACCAAGAAATCAAGAATTGAAACATCCGGGAGAGACTAGAAGGATCTATAGAGATCATTTGGTGCTGAGATTTTCCTTCTGGGCCCTTAGAGGCTCTGAAAAGGTTCTCAGAGAATCCTTTTAGGGTTTTCTCAGTTTCACTACTATTGATCTCTTTTATATTCTGGGTTTCTATATTATATTATATACATTATTCTATATTACCATTATAGAAAGTGTTCTCTAGCAAAATGATCAATACAGGTATAGAGCAAAGAGGGCTATTATTGGTATAAGTCTGGCATGATTCTTTGGTTCTATAGCCTCACTACCTTGCTTACTGTGGAATCTCTGGCTATTTATCAGAGACATTTTCTAATTTGTAAAATGGTGACAAAAGTATGACATATATTGTATAGATGTTGACTAATACTGGTACCATTTTCTCTTTTTGTGAGAAATTAGATTGTTCAAAGTCATGAGGTCAAGCCAAAGAAATACATATGAAACTAATATATGCCACTTACCAGCTTAAACACAAAATTCCACATGAAGTCATCTATATTCTCTTGTTTCTCCTTCTGTAGTAACCTTAAAGGTCATGGGTTGAAGCAGGTCATTTATGTTTCCTCAAACTGAGGGGTGCTAAATGGCAGAATTATCACTTGAAGGAAAGCTAGCAATTGTAGCTTTTTTGCTATGGTAACTGTGATATTTGTGAGAAAAAAAAATCTCCGTTTTTTGTTTATTTTTGAGACAGGGTCTCACTATGTAGTTGAAGCTGTCCTTGAACTCACTATGTAGCCCAAGTTGGCTTCAAACTCACAGCAATCTTCCTGCCTTAGCCTCTCAAGTGCTAGGATTATAGGCATGCACCACCATGCCTGATGCAAAACAATTTTTAATTTGGTAAGCTACTGAAATTTGAGGCTACAATTATTCATGTTGACTATGTTCCTACACAATTTTGGACAAGGTTATATAATATACATGCAAAAACACGATAATGAATGCCATATAGAAGGCACTCAACAAATCTTAGCTGAAACATTAACTGATTTAATCACAGAACAAATTATGGGCAGAATTGGGACTTGATAGTTAGACTTACATTGTTTTCATTATCACAGTCTTCATTCTTGACCGAGAACAAGTTACAATCTCCTTCCTGGGCAGTAGTTTCTTCACATTAAAGGGAGTTTGTTCATGCATTAACTCGGTAAAAAACAGTAAGTGATTTTTCTACCTCTTACTCCTATATTTTAGGGTTTGAGTAAACTTAAAATTAAGTTTGATTAAGATAAGCCAAATCATGATATACTTTGATAAAACTTATGCTTAAGTGAAGGAAAACAAGCAATAAAAAACAAACACGTATTTGAGAAAATGTAACAGTGATAACTTCTGTACAAAACTTCGTAACAGAGTAATATAGTAAACAAAGTGACTAGGTAGCTACTTCAGGAAAGACTTCACTGAATTAACATTTAAGCTGATACCTAAATCACAAAAAGGGTAGTGCATTGAGGGTAAGAGGTCTCTAAGTAGGGTAAAGGCTCTAAAGCAGAAAAAGATTTTATCTGGCCTACCACTTACGGGGAAGCCTGAGGAACATTTTCATTGAGGTATAAACTTATTCTCAGTGGCTTTAAAGATATAAAATAAATTAATAAGCTACTCTAACTTCCTTTGCTTAATTCATTGAGTAAAGCTGAGCTTTGGAATTTCAGATCTGAATTCAGCTCACAGATCTAGTATCTACTGACCTAACTACCAATTTCAAGAAGTTACTTTCTCTAAAGCTCAGTTTCTTCACCTATGATATGGAAATATACACATAGAGCATACAGTATCATTGTGAAGTCAAATGAGATAATACATGCAGTGACCCTGTGACAGTAAGTGGAATGCAGCAGTGGCTGGTGTGGAAAACAAGAAGAAATTTCACAAAGGTTAGAAAGGAAATATAGTATGCCATTGCATGGAAGTCAAGCTTCTATATTCTGAATCTCTAGTATTCCAGATAATAAAAAGCACTTGGAAAACTATTGTCTAGAATTTTTATTTTTTCTGACTTGGCCTTGAAATCTTTTGTGGTCTTTTCTCTAGGATAAACAATGTCTCAGTAAGAAATTAATGACGGTGCTGACATCTGTATCGTTCATGCCACTTATTCCATTCTGGTTTGTGATCCTGCATATAATTTAGTCAGGCTTTACACTGATGTCTGATCTTGGGGTGTCATCTGTCTCATCTCCACATTTAGTTCAGAAATATCTCCAGACCAGAAAGAAAGATCAGTGATGAAAGTGCTATTGATCTCAGCCCATCTATCTCATCTCTTCTACTTTAACCAGTTCTCTTTGCTTACTTTTAAAAGTCCTTATCTGATCCATACAATACCCTCTCAATAAATGATAGAGAAATACACACCATTATCTCTCTATGACACACGAGAAAGCACAAGAGGGAGTGGCAAAGCTGGAACTAAAACTCAGGTGTTCGTGCTATTTCTAGATCCAAAGTATTTTGAAAGGAAGGCTCTCAATACATTCTTGATTTGACTTTTCCCCCTTTATTTAGTTATCCTAAATAGGTAGCAGAACCTGAGTGTTGGAACCGGCAGTCTTCCCTGCCTTGATTCACCTAGATCTAATTCTAATCTTAGTTTCTGAAATGGAGACAACATATTTCTGCTTAAACATCTACTTACTGCAGTTTTCACTTGTGACCATTCCAACCCTGGGTGTGATAAGTGACATTGTAAATCATCTACCAAAAGCGGGGAGGGAGAGAAAAAGAAAAAGAAAATGAAAAAGAAAAAGAAAAGTAGAAATGAACTAGAGCAAGCCCCAGGTTGGCTGGCCTCATCTCAAGATATTTAACTTGTACCATCTAAAACAATTAGGTCTTTGGGAGCCTAAACCAGGATAATTCCCTATGCTGTCCATATTCCACATCTGCCTGTCATCAATATTTTGTGGCTTTTCTAAACTATTTCTTTCTGCTCTTATCTAAGCAACTCTCTCCCATTTTAGAGGTCACACTGAAGTTAATTTAATTATTATTCCCTTATAGGACATTTTTACTAAAGATATATCTTTAATCTGCAGTGGAATTAATCTTTATAAAGCAATAAGAGGCACAAGATTGTGTCAAAACCACTTTTGACTCCTGAACTCTGAGCTCTGGTGTTCCATCTGTAATTGTTCTAGTTGCATCTCTGCAGTTAAAATGCTATGTGTTCCACACTGATCTCCACAGTGGTTGCACCAGTCTACACTCTCACCAACAGTGGAGAAGAGCACCTTTTTCCCGTACTCACACCAGCATTTACTGTTGGTTGATTTCTTGATAATAGCTATTCTTTCTGCAGTGAGATGGAATCTCAGTGTTATTTTAATTTGCATCTCCAGCACAATAATCTTCTTACTATTTTCAAACACCTCAAGTTTTTCAACCTTAAGGCCTTTGTTTTTTTCTGTTCCCCTCACTTGCAATACACTTTCTACCGTTCTTTGTCCAGTGGTCTAATTTTCATCTAATTCTTTACTAAAACATTTACTTCCTCACAAATCAAAAAGACAATGAGTATGCCATGTGCTCTATTATCAAAATGAAGTGGTGTCGATTTGTGAATATTTTTTCTTCCCAGTACTGCCTCTAAAGTTCAAGCTGAGAGACAGTTCTCTTGGCATTCCCTTCATCAAAAAGTCAATTTTTTGTTAGGGAAGATTCCTCAATACAGAGAAGTAACTGGATCATTTAAGAACAAGTCTCCTTGATATATACTTTTTTCTTTTGGAAATACTTCTGAAATCATTAGTCATACAGAACAACTTAATGTCTTATTTTTGTTTCTCTAAAAAACAACATGAAAACAAACATTATGAGTCAATCACAAAGAGGCTTCCAAAGTTAAGCTCCTAGAGACAGAGGAAACTTGTTTTATATCACTATTTCATAAAACCAAAATTTTTCTATTCATTCATTTGAATTTCTTCTCCACTGATCATGGGTTCTTTTGAGAGAGAGAGAGAGACAGACAGACAGACACAGACACTAAGACGGAGACAGAGAACTAACCTGAGAATGAATTCTTCCTGTGAATGGATGTTCTAACAAACCATGGCAGAGATATTTCCACATGCCTCCAAACATTCCAAGAAACAGTCCAATAAACTAAGTGCTCAGAAAACAAATGAGTGATCATGTAGCCTAATTTGTGATATGTTTCCTAAAGTATATAAGTATTATTGTCATGCAAGTAAATGTCTCTTCTATCACCTTGAATTCCTCAAATATTCCCTTTTTACCATCTCAAATTGTTGAAAAATAAGATACTATCAGCATAGCAACCAATGCCAAGAATTCCTTTAATGGTTTTACTTCCATTTGCATAGAAAATGTAAACTCAGAGCAAAGTGACCTTGACTGTAAAAATAAAGAGGCAGCATCAAGATTAATGTGTCCCACCATTAGTATTTCATTCTGACAGTCCAGTAACAAGGTTTGTTGATCTATGGTCTTGAATGCAGGCTAAGTGGGAAATATATTCCTGGGAAGAATAATTTCCAAATAAACAAAGAAAGCTGTATTGACACCTGGTAGCTATCTAAAGAGAATAGCCAGTTCCTAGCAAGGTGTATTAACTCAATTCTTGAGGATTAACTTCTTTTCATTGACCTCAAATCCACATTCCCAACAGGTTTTCAACTTGTACCAAAAAATCTGATGACTACAGCATGAAATGAAGAATTACAAGTTCAGCAAGAGATGTTGTAGAGATTGTTGGTCAGCATGCATGCCCAGGTCTGGACGACTGAGCATAACAGCCAAGTTACAAAATGTGAGAAATGGCAGCTTTTGCCTATTGGGCAAAGATGGCACATAAAATGATTGTGGGAAAAAGAGTTAGTGCTACATCCAGATAAAGCTTTACAAAGGAAGTGAATAGTCTCTATGTGGCAGACTGTCTGTCTCCTTCCTTCCTGCTTCTTTATCAGTCCTCTTGCAGATGCTCCTTCTTAGCCAATATCCAGTAACTTCATACTGAGCCTATTTCTTCATGGCAAGTCATTTAGGACACCTTCTCACAAGGTAAGAAGATTCTGTTTTCTCAGTGCCTTCATTTATTGTACAGAAGGTAATTTTTTTTAAATTTGAACTTAGAGCCAGACATTATACCTGGGAGACTCAGACCAAACAGTATATAACAGAAGACCTATCCTAAGAGAATTGGAGAGGGACCCTGATAAGGCTCTGCTTTCCTAATCCAATTCTTAAGAGTAGCATGTGTCTTGTTTTGCTTCTCTCTCATTGCTGGGACAAAACACTTGACACCCAAAATTAAGGAAGTAAAGGTTTATCTAGCTCACAGTTAGTGGAGGTTTCAGTATGTAATCAGTTGGCGCCAAGGCAGGGTGGTATGGCACCGGGGCAACACTTCAAGGAAGTGGCCAGCAAAACCAGCAAGAGCAAAAAGGGTGAAGAGCAAGCATCTTTTCCTCCCTTACACCGTACACAGGCTGCCCCCTGTCCAGGGCGGGTATAGCACTCAGAAAATCTCCTTGCCCTCCTCTTGCACAGGCTGAGGATGTTTACAAAGTAAGGATCCTGGCTCCCTGCTGAACCTCTTAGTTAAATTTCTAAACTTCTCAAGTTGACACTGTATCAACCAAAACAATCCACCCCTTGTCAACCTGGCAAACAGACACATTTCTTTAAACAGGTCTTCAGACACAAAGGCATGCTTATCCTTACCATTTCACAACTTGAACATTATAACACAGATTTACCAATCCTTAAGAATCAGTGTAATATCATGTGGGAGAGAAAGGTGATCAAGAAGACTATGAACTAAACTGTGACACAGGGCTGGTGAGTTAATATAACACTGAGGCAAGACAGTGAAGTTATATTGCTGGCCTTGTCAGTTGAAAGCAAATTGTTTCTGATGGTCCTTATGGATAAATATGGAGAAGACATTTGCCAAGTCAATAACTGCATACCAAGTACCAGGAGATGTGTTAATCAACTCAAGCAAGGAAAGCACATCTGGTACTTCAGCTGCAATTGAAGTCACCACTTGATTCAATTTACAGTAATCTACTGTCATTCTCCAAGACCCATCTGTCTCTTGTGCAGGCCAAATGAGACAATTAAAAGATGATGTGTTGGGAATCACCACCCCTGCATCCTTCAAGTCCCTGATAGTGGCACTAATCTCTGAAATCCCTCCAGGAATGTGATACTGCTTCTGATTTACTATTTTACCAGTCAAAGCCCACTCTAATGGTTTCCATTTGGTCTTCCCAACCATAATAGCCCTCACACAACAGGTTGGAGAACCAATGTGAGGACTCTGCCAAGTACTAAGTGTATCTATCCAAATTATGCATTCTGCAACAAGGGAAAGGACTACAGGATGGATTTGAGGACCTATTGGACCTACAGTGAGTCAGACCTTTTCTAAAACTCCATTGATCACCTGACCTCCAAGGGCCCCTACACTTACTGGAGGGTCACAATGATGTTTTGGATCCTCTGGAATCAAAGTTAGTTCAGAACCAGTGTCTGGTAGTTCCCAAAATTTCTGCTCATTGCCCTTACCTCACTGTACATTTACTCAGGCAAAAGACCTCAGGTTCTTTTGGGGAAAGATGGGAGAAAGACTAACAGTATAAATTTTTGGCACATCAAGATCCTTCCCTGAGGGGACCTGGCCTCCCCTTCATTCAGGGGGTTCTGGGTGTGTAAACTGGCTCAAATCAGAACCTAATTGAGGGGTCAGAAATCCCTGTACCCTGAGAGGAAGTAGGCTTTTGTTCATTTGCCCTTAAATTTTTTCAATTATATAAACCTAGTAAATATTTTGTAGGCTCCCTATGTATCTCACTTTTGGAAACACCATGGCGAATCAGCCAGTGCCATAGGTCTCAATGTGTCAGATTATTCTGGTCATTGTTCTGCTTCTGCTGTCCATTATGGTAAGTACAGGAATGATGCCTTTGGTGACTGAGTACTGCCACTTGACCTCTGCACCCTGGGATTCAATCAAGTCCATTGCCCCTAAATGTCCTAAATGAGTAACTGCAGTCCCTACCATAGGTCTAGCCTAGAGAGAAGGGTGATAACAGGGTTCTTCAGGGATACTGGTACTCGCCTCACAAATCTGTTTCTTTGGTGCTGGTGAAGGGTATGTTTTCTGGATCATCCCAATATGGAGGATTAGGCTTAACTTGACAGATCCACTCCAGAATTCCCATTTCCCTAAGCCTCTGAATCCCCTCATGAATAGTAAACCATGGAATATCAGGCATCTTTAACTCATTCACAGTGGGCCATCTTTTCAATCATACTTCTGCCAACCAGCCAAATAAACTATTAACACCCTTCTTCACTCCACAAGCTGAAACCTTAAATTCAGAATCTCTGCTTAATGGGCCCATATCAACAAACTCAGCCTGATCCAGGGTACATTTTTTCCATCATTATCCCACACATGCAAAATTCATTCCCAAGCTTTCCCATTAGTCCTCCGCTTATAAGAGTTCATGCATAGACAAGGTAATTCTTTTTAAATTTGAACTCAGAGTCAGACATTATACCTAGGAGACTCAGACCAATCAGTGTATACCAGAAGACCTATCCTAAGAGAATTGGAGAGGAGCCCTGAAAAGGCTCTGCTTTTCTAATCCAATTCTTAAGAGTAGCACATGTATCAGAAAAACAAAAATATTAGATTCAGAATATTCAACTTTTATTAAATGATTCTTATGTGTCAAGCTCTGTAAATTTATCCTCTTAACTACTCTACCACTCTATGAGGCAAGCATTATAATCCCCATTTAACAGATGGGGAAACAGTTTGATAAAACACAAGGAATTTGCCACATGGTGATACAACCAATAGGTAGTGACCATGCCAAGTCTCAGTCTCGTGCTCTATAAAAGTTAACAATAACTTCTTCAGTGTTATAAGAAAAAAAAAAAGAACTCCACATATAGTGGAAGCCCAACTTACGGATGCAAAATCATCTTTGTACTTCCGTCTTAATTATACAGAACTATACTCAAATTGTTTTCTTTCTCACTGCAACATTTGTTTCCCTTTGTTCCTTGTCCAAACTCCACATATTTTCTAGGTGCATCAATACTCTCATTAAACTGTATATTTATATGTATATGACAGTATAAATTTATATGGTACATATTTATACTATATTTATACTATATCTGTAATGAGTTGTTACAACAACTCATTAGTCTCTCCCAAAAGAGTGCTCTCAAGATACAATTACCTTCTAGATAATTACCTTATCTCTTAAAGGTTATGACATCACCATACTGGAGACTTACCTTCCAATACAGGTACTTTCTGAGGAAATACTCAAAACACTCAAAATCAGAAAAAATAGATTAGACTTAAAAGTTCTGTAATTTTAGTACTGTTTGATTGTAATTTACTAAAACATACAAAGAACTGTGCTGTAGTCAGAAAGCCAAGACTGAAAAATGTTCTATAGTTCTTTTGTTGTTGTTTGTTTGTTTGTTTGTTCATTTGGGTCCTTGACTGAGTTTGGAATAAGCATATGCTAAGTTCTATCTTTGAGAGCAATTCTGTCCTTTCAGTTTCATTAAAGAGGTTGGAAGATATTGGTGTTAGATCTTCCCCAAAGTTCTTATAGAATTTGATTACCAGTCCATTGAGCTATAGCTTTTTCCTTAGTTGATAGATTTTTTTATTACTAACTCAATTTTATTGCCTGTTATTGGATTATTCTAGAGATTTGTATTTTCTTGGTTGTTTTGGTAATTCATATGTATCTAGGAATTTACCCATTTACTCTGAATTCTCCAATTTACTGGAGTACAGGTTTTCAAAGTAGTCACTAATAATCTTCTGGAATTCAGTGGCATCCATTGTGGTTATGCCTTTTGCATTTCTAATTGTATTGATTTGGGTCTTTCCTTTTTTGATAACATTAGCTAATCATTAATTTTGTTCATTCTTTCCTGGAACTACCTCTTTGATTCACTATTTTTTTGTATTTCTTTTAGTCTCAATTATATTAATTTCTACTCTGATATTTATAATTTTTTCCTTGTATTAGCTCTGTATTTTAATTGCTCTTATTTTTCTAGGACCTATGAATGAAATGCATCATTAGGTTATTTATTTGGACTTGATCTGTTTTTCTGATATAAATATTCTAAGGTATAAACTTCCTTCTTAGGAGTGCTGTTATTATGTTCCATTAGTTCTAGTATGCTATAATGGCATTTGATTCTAGTGTTATAGGCAACTGAGTTAGATAGAAATATTATAGGCCATCAGACAGGGCTAGGCCCTCCAAGGAGCCAGTGCAGAAGACCAGATGTCTTGCAACCTTGGAGGAGACAGACACCTTCCTCTGTGGACCAGGTCTCAAGACAAAAGACAAAACAAATGCAGCCACACCCTAAGGATAAACATCAGGGGTTGATATTCTAAATAGGTATCCATCACATTGAGGAAGCCATAAGGAGCCACTAACCCAACCCCCTACAGGCAAAGGTCCAGTTATGTATTTATGCCTTCTTGCTACATTACTTGCTTCCCTATTTGCTCCCAATTTAATCAATTTTACCTAAGCAATTACATTCATAATCTGATTGGTTGACCATAGTTCTGTCCCTCCTGATGCCTACCTGCCTTGTGAGTTCCCATTTTTCCCCACCTTGGACCTGCCTTACTTCATGGTTTTGCTCTATAAACGTCCCTAGAAAAGAGTCTTTGGCAACCTACTCAGGACCCCTTCTGTCTCTCTCTTGGACAGAAGTTTTCTTTCTTTCAATAAATATATTCTGCTCTTAACCTCCATTGTTACTAAAATTCACTTTTTGATTTTAGAGAACACAAACTTGTACCAGGACATCTAGTAGGTTAGGAGTTTCTTTCCCCTATATAACTAGGAACTGATTTCTTCCTAGATTCGTGATGCAACAAATTGATTACCCAAGAGTGTGTTGTTTAATTTTAATGTGTTTGCATAATTTCTGCAGTGTCAGGTCATTCAAATTTTGTATCATGTTGTCTACATCAGCTAACTTTTTATTACTGTCCTATGTAAACTCACTGATAGTTTTAAGTACATTATCTGTTTAAGTATATCTTCTTTGAGCTTGCTGAGTCCTTTTTTTTTTTTAATGTCCTTACATCATTTTGCATAATTCATCCATGTGTCTTTTGATTTCCTCCCCTCTGGTGCCTCATGTAACAATTTGGGGAAGTTTGATTATTTGGAGGCTTCTTGTTGCCTTGATTTTTTGTGTTTCTAGTTGTGCACACATACGCACTCACATGTGTGTGTGTTGATGTTTATGGGTTGATTATAGTAGAACAAATATTTTTCTAGTAAGGAAATCTCTTTTGGTAGTGTCTTATTTTCAGTGATGAACTCTGAGTGTGGCCAGTCATAGGTTTTTGCCTCTTTCCCCAAGATTCAACCACTTCTGTTAACTTGGGAGGGGAGAATGCAGTGAAATTGGCCTAAGGCCCAGTTCACTAGGAATAGACTGCAATGTTGCTAATGACACAAAAGCAATCCAGACCTTAACATACAAAGAAAATCAATTTATAGCATTAATGTGAAACCTTGCAAAAGCAAATAATCAGTAACAATAGTAGCATAGAAGACAAACTGGATATTGACATACTAAAAAAATTACCACTCTTAACTATAGCAAATAGAGCTAAAATTATACTATAAACATAGGCAAATCAAAACTGACATACTAAATATCTATTAAATGCAACAACTATACATTCACTAACAATAGAAAATTCAAGGGCCGGGGATCTAGCTCAGTGGCCTAAGTGCCTGCCTGGCAAGCGCAAGGTTGTAAGTTCAATCCCCAGTGCCCCCCCCAAAAAAAAGAAAATTCAACAATAATAATCTAAAGATTAACAAAATTTAATTGTTATGTTAGCAAAAATAGAGGTAGAGGAAAATGGTAAAATGAAAAAGGTAAAATTGGAAAAATTAAGCAATGTAAAAAGAGAAAGAGGAGAGAAAAATGAGATTAAGGATCCTACTGAGGAATAAAAGGAATGTAAGAGGTAGATAACAGCATCAGAAAAGAACAAACAACAAAAAGTAGAAACAGAAAAAATTCCAGCAAAATAAAGAAAAAATAATTTTAAAAAACTAAAAGGAAAAAACCAAAATCCCAAAAGTCAATGAAGAAAAAAATGAATTAAAATATAATTCTTCTGTACTTTTGAATGAATATTTTTTTTCTCAAGATTTCCAGCCTTGGAAAAAAATATTGAGGAAGTCTTGGTTTTCTCTGCCTAGCTTTAGAGCCTGTGGTATAAGATACCCCCCTACTCCAGAGGACCCTCTGTTTATACATCCCACACTGTGAAAACCATCCAATGTGGGGAACCACTCAAAGGACTCTTCTTAAAAGGGGAGCAACTATCTCCAGTTTGGATAAACCTGACCCTAGCTCCATGTATTGATATGTACAGAGCTGGCTAGACTACTTTGTCCTTTCAATTGGCTTTAAGCAATGTAAATTAGACTGGATGAGGAAGTGTAATCTTTGAAGCAAAGTGACAGTCATTGTTTCCCTGCCCAGTGACTCCCAGAAAAACATGATTAGTTAGCATGGTTAAGCTGGGTGGGATAGAGAGTCATGACCCATATGCTGTCAGCTGAGACCAAGCCTTGAGAAAGAGGATATGACTTCCCAGGGCACAAAAGGTTGTACATGAGACCTGAAGCACTGGCCCCAAAATATTAGTTACTACCTCAGTTGGGTTATGCAGATTACTCTCTCTGCATTTCTTGCACTCTGCATATCATAGAGGTGATCTCAGGTCTCCTACCTAGCCCAGCTCAAGACACTCTCATATTTCCCCACTCTCACTGTCCTCATCCCCAAGTCACTCCCCTGATGGAGAATTAATAAAACCTGGGTTGGGCCCTGGGTCGTGGCCTTTGTTTTGGTGAACCACCCTCTTGGTTAAACTTAGGAATCCTTTGGCAATATCTATATATCTATATATATATCTATATATCTATCTTACTGTCTTTATTCTTGCCTTGGATTGCACTGAAGTAGTAGATTGTAATTAAATTGTTAGAATTCCAATAACATTTACATAGGATTACAAACTTCCTGGGACTGCCTCAAGGATGGGAAAGGGAAAGCTGAGGTTTGTTTTTGCTCATCTTGGTATATAAGGAAAGCAATCAGATATATACTCTGGGGTTGGAGTTTAAGCAAACTTCTGGACTTAAAACCAGAACCTTCAGAAGCAGCCACCTATGAAAGCCACACATGCTGGGCCTGGCTCCTCACAATAGAGGCCTTGATGTCCATGCCCTTCATGGGTTTAGCTTAAACTTCTCAGTAGTGTATACGTGTAGCATGCATCCTTTTCACAACTGTCTGTTGTGGCTGCCTCTCAACAAATGTGGTAGGGTAACATTAAAGTTATTCCGGTGTTGCTAATAAACAAAAGCGAAGTTGTTCTGGCTCAGTCTTAGACAACCCCATCCCAAAATGGTTCATGATTAAATTATCTCAAATGCTGTGGGTATTGCCCTGGATTTCTTCTCCAGGCAATATATATATTCTATAGCCTGCTTTGCAGAAGGAGTCACTTTAGGAGTAAAAGCCCTTAAGTTTTTGCAGTTTATGATAGTCATGGGCTTTCTTTATGGCTCGTGCTGTTCTTCCAGTCAGTTGTTTCCTCCCTGAAGCCAGGAAGTCACTGAGCTACCTTTTGTCTCTAGCTGATAGTCAACAAAATGCAGTGTGGGCTTGGAGCTGGCTGCAAGCTATAGCCAGGCTGAAAAATCCACAGGCACCGATTTGTCTGGGGGTGAGGTGACTTGTGAATTTCAAGGTCTCCAGTCCCAAGGCTGCCTCCTTTGTGATGAAAATTTCCTGCGAGAGCAGGCAGCTCACTGTCTTCTCACTATCATGATTTTTCTAAAGTTGTTTTCTTTAGGTGCTTGAAATATTCACATTATTGTGAGAAATCTGTTGTCAATTCCAATGTGTATATTTTTATAAATGATTTTATCAATGATTTCCTTATTGGCTTTTAAGATTCTGTCCTTGTGTTGGATTTTGATTTTGATGTGTATAGGGAAGTTCTTTTTCTAATCATAACTATGATTCTCTATGCCTCACATATCTCTTTGTTAAACTCTTCCCTCATATTTACAAAGCTTTCTGGTATTATTTCTGTAAATAGTTTTTTTGTGTGTGTGCCACTTGTGCTGGCTTCAGATTTTTCACTAATTGCAGTTAATCTTAGATTAGCCTTTGCATCATCTAAAAGCTATTGGGTCTATTTTTCATGCTCTCTTCCTTTAAAAGTATCTCTGAGTATATGGTGCCCTGAATCAACCCTGTCTTTTAGTTCCTAGACTGTCCTCACATTGGTCATTTCTGTGACCCATACTTTCAATAGACCCATACTTTCAATATCTTAGATTTCTGTTTGGTGCTTTTTTCATGGATTCAAATTCTTTGCTAAACTGATCATTCATATTTTGTATTGGTTTGTTTTGCTTAGTTGGTTCTTTATTAGTGTGTTTTCTAAGTTTATTCTTCTTTTTACTACGTCTACTACCTGTTTAATTATATCATCTTTGACTTTGCCAAGAACCTTATAGTTGTTTTTTGTCTCCTATTTTATCATTTCATATAAGCCAGTTGTATGTCTTTTGATTTCTACCCTATAAGTACTGTCAACATCTCATTTTTGTGTGTGTGTGTGTGTGTGTGTGTGCATGCGCACGTTTGTGGTAGAGTTTGTTGCTGGCATAGCAATCTTTTTAGTTAGCTCTACTTTTCAGTGGTGCTCTCTGGGCATGGTTAACTATAAGCCTTTGCCTCTGTCACAAAAATCAACCACTTCTTATAATTTTGGGAGGGGAGGGTCAAGTTCAATTGGCCCAGCACCCAGTTCTCTGAAAATGAATCAAGGTATTGTTGATGATAAAAACACAAGCCTGACACATACAGTAAGAATGAAATAATAGCAAAAACTCTACCACCTGGAAATAGTAATAAAATCAGCAACAATAAAAGAGTCAAAGACAGACTGAATTTTGGCATACCATAGGTATCATAAGAACCAACAACTGTATGACTCTTAACTATAGAAAGGAGATCTGTAATTACAATTTAGACACACAGAGAAATCAAATATTGGCATGCTGTAATATGTACTTAATGTATCTATACCACCATTAATAGTAGAAAAGAATTCACCAATAATAGCATAGAGTTAACTAAATCTCTAAAGATTAATAAAGCTTAATAGTAATGTTAGTAAAGATGGAGCCTGTGGGGAATAGAAGAATGAAAGAAAAAATATTTGCAAGATAAAAAGATGAAAAGGAGAGAAAAATGAGATAAAATATCCTATTAAAGAATAAAATTAATAGTATGCTATAAAAGTAATACAAAAGAACAGAAAAAAGAAAACTAAAAAAAGAGCAAAATAAAGAAAGCAAATTAAAAAAAGAAAACAAAGAAAGAAAAAATGTTTGAACCTCTAAAGAGTCAATGAAGGAAAAGACAAAAAGAAAGAAATGAGTCTAAAAGAACAGCCTCTTTGTCTTTGAATGAATGGCTTCTTTCCAGGTTCTACAGTACTGGAATCTACCAAAAATATGGTGGAGGGATAATGAGTCACTGCTAAGACCTAATTTGTTTCCATGCTCATGTATTTTTTCTGAATGCTAGATCCTGACCCACTTTTCCTTTTGGGTGTTGTTGGTCAGTGGTTTCTGCCCTAGAGGTGTGATCTTCCAAAAGCTCCTAGTATCTCTGTTCACATTGGTGGATGGGAAAACCAAACATCCCTGAGTTCTGTGGTGGACATAAGCAGCAGGTTGAGGGTTCAGACTGGTGGACTTACTGCCAGCACTTTCAGACTCAGCCCCCTCTGAAAGCCTCACATGACCGGCCTGGATTCTGACCATGTAGGGAGTGTCTCTGCAATTGTTTCCAGCCTGAGTTTAAATTTTTTGTTGGGAGGAGAGCTTATGTTTAGTTTATACCCTGTCCACAGCTGTCTTCTGGGTATCTATCACCCAGTTATTGTCATAGGGTGAGACCAGAATCTCTGAAGCATAGTTGTTCTGTTGCCCGGTCTTAAGCAATAAATCCCTTACCAAAATGGCTTCTGATTATACCCAAATATGACAGGCACTGCATTGGAGTTCTTCTCCAACACGAGGCTGTCTTGCATAAGGAGTTATTTTCACAGTGAAATTTCACACTATTTTTGCAATTTACTGTAGCTGTGGGTTTTTCTTGGAGTTACTGCTTCCAGCCTAGTCCTTTGTTTCTCCCTGTGGCTGCTGATCTTCTCCAGGGTGACCTTGTGTCAGTGAAGACAAGTCTCCTTCCTCTCCTGGGAGCCAGAGGTTTCCAGATGCTTCATTCTTTTCTTTGCATTGTAAGTTCATTTTTCCAACTTCTGTGTAGGTCCTCCTATCATCTCCATTCTGATACATCTCCTCCTCATGTCTTGTGCTTAGGATGGCCAACCATACCAGTTTTTCCAGCAAAGACGAGTTTCTCAGAAAATTAAAACTTCAATGCCGAAATCAGGAGTCACAGCAGAGGGAGTTGATTAGTCATCCTAGTTGTGTTAATGACTCCCAAAGGAGCCTGATAATGTTCACAAGCATCATATCTTTGTGATGTAGATGGCAACAGAAGTTGCCTATAGGATGTGATAGTACCAGTCACACAGATCATCTTTCCATGATGATAGATCAACAACTATCTTTGTCGGACACAGTTGGCTTATGAGAAATTTTATGATTTTTGCCCTATGAAACTAGTATAAATTAAGGATGATCCTCTCTTTGTCCTTGACTACTTTCAAGAGGGACTCTCACTAGTCATTCAAATTCATAATGACAAAGAAAGAAGTAAGCATCCACATCTATTTTCCTATAAATCTCTAAATCCCTTAATATGTGTCAAACTCCCCAAAGAATTCCAACCATGCTCTGACTGATTACAGTCTGAAAGAGTCTGAAAAGTTTCTGGAGCTCAGTGAGGTGAGCCTCAGTTTAAAAAATGAGAAACCAGTTTTTTGTTTGTTTGTTTTG